>JAOSBN010035911.1:0-15866 GCA_027563595.1 Erythroxylum suave
ACTCCAACTAATATATAGGTGTTACCTCCAGAGGGTGGGAATGGTCCCATGAAGTCCAAGCCCCATACATCAAATATCTCTACTTCTATTATGTTAGAAAGTGGCATTTCATCTCTCTTTGATATGTTACCCACTCTTTGACCTCTTTCATACTTGAGCACAAAATCTCAAGCATCCTTAAATAGGTTGGCTACTAGAATGCACACTACAAGATTCAAGCAGTAGTCTTGTTAGCTTCATATTGCCCTGCCTATAATGAGCTATAACATTGTGTTAAGATTTCGGTCATCTAGTCTTCAGGGACACACTTGCAAATTAAACCGTCATCATAGATATTGTACAGTATAGGTTGATCCCAAATATAACAAGAGAAATGAAATAGAAAACACTTTCTTTATTGATATGTAAAATTGGATGGAAGAATACCACCTAAAAGGTAGTTTGTAATATCTACAAATCAAGGAAGGAAAGGGTTATCTACCATCATTAACATCTCGCCAGGAAATCTTTCCTTAGTTTCCTCTTCCTCTTCAGATGTCCTCCTTCAAGTCTCGATAAATGATTTTCTAGGACATTTTATGCTCCCTTCTTATCTTTGATTTCAATGTTAAACTCTTAGAGCAGGAGGACCCATCGAATGAGCCTATCCTTAGCATCCTTTTTGGTGAAAAGGTGTCGTAATGCTACATGGTCTGTAAATACAATAACTTGTGAGCCTAATAAATAGGAATGAAATTTTTCATAAGTAAATACCACCATAAGCATTTCTTTCACAGTATTTTTGTAATTCAGTTATGCTCCCATCAAAGTCTTGCTTGCATAATAAATGGAATGCAACCTCTTCTCCTTCCGTTGGCTAAGTATGCAACCCACTGCACGGTCACTCGCATCACACATAATCTCAAAAGGGAGAGACCAATTTGGCGACATCAGAATTGGTGTTGTTATGAGTGCCTTCTTTAGCATGCTAAAAGAATTTAAACAATCATTGTCAGAAACAAAAGGCACATATTTAACCAATAGATGAGTCAAGGGTCTAGCCATAAGGGAAAAATCTTTAATGAATCGTCTGTAGAATCCTACATGATCAAAGAAAGCCCGGATACCCTTGATGTTGGTGGGAGGTGGTAACTTTTCAATTACTTCTGATTTAGTGCGATCCACTTCAATCCCCCTGTATGAAATCTTATAGCCTAATACAATTCCCTTTTAGACCATGAAATGACATTTCTCACAATTTAAAACTAAATGAGAATCCTTACATCTTTGAAGTACTTTGTCTAAGTTAAGCAAACAATGATCAAAAGAATCTCAAAAAATAAAAACTCATCCGTAAATACCTCTATAAAGTTTTCATTCATGTCTGCAAATGTTGGATCCCGTTTTCGGAACCCAACATTCGGAGCTCTGAACAGGTTGTATCCCCTTTCCAGAGCCCAACATTCGGAGCTCGGATACCATACAATGTTGGCAACCGTTTCCTGAGCTCAACATTCGAATGGTGAAAATGGCCTGGTGGGCCCATCGCTAGACTTATTATTGGGGTGGGTTTGTGAAACTCCTAATTGGAATTTCAAACCGACTTCTTTACAACTTTGGTTTCCATCAATATCTGAAATTTCTGAAAACATCAAAACACTCAATTTGTTTCTCTACAGATCGAGATATCTCTAAAATACTGAAGCATGTTTAGACCAATCTCCAACTCATACTCTTTTAAACGATCCCTTCACTTTTATCGAATCCATCTTCTTCAACTTAAGGAAAGACCTACGAATTTTAGGGTTTGGTAAACGGATGATGAAGTTATGGCCGAAAGAAACCAAACACGACTTTCTTCTATAATGCATGAAAAGATATGCATCATGTAAGAAGAAACGCGCAAGACGGTGTGCAGACGAAATGCACCAGACCAAGTGCATGAGACAAAATGCACAAACGATGTGCATACGAAGACTAGACGAAGTGCACCAGACGAAGTGCACAGCAAAACTAGACGGAATGCTCCAGACGAAGTGCATCTGTACACTAGACGAAATGCACTAGACGAAGTACATGAGACGAATTGCACAGATGACGTGCATACGAAGACTAGACGAAGTGCACCAAACAAAGTGCACAGTAAAACTAAACGGAATGCACCAGACGAAGTGCATCTGTACACTAGACGAAATGCACTAGACGAAGTGCATGAGAAAACTACAACTTTAGGAAGACGACTTTAGCTGATTTTTCTAAGTTGATATAGTTTTTCCTATTGTATTTCTTCCCATCAACATTACACCTAAGAAGGATGGCTAAACCTATTATCCTTCCATAATCATTCGTTCCCAAGTACCCCTTTTTGGTATCTTTACGCCTCATCTCTATCAAACTCATTTCATATGCCCTCGTAAATTCTAACATGCCATTCAACCAAACACTAATCGCCACTCACAAGGAAGAATATGCGCATGCACATCTTCCTCTCCCACGGCAAATACTCACAACCTATCAGTAACACAATCATACTTAAAAGAAAATGGAAAATCCTTAGATTCTCATTTTCATTCGAATCAAAATAAACATAAATATTTATAAATTTTGTTTCAATCACCATATCCATTGCTAGTTTAGCAGAAGAATTCAAAATACATGATATGCTCAGTGTATGATATGCTTATACAGCTATTCCAAAAATCTAGTAACTAATTTAGTACAAAAGTCTCTAATGTCTTATAGTTTTCGATGCCTTGCAAGGTTCACTTTTATCTCTCTTTTGCACCTGAGGAGGGAAAATGGGGTGAGCTACACAGCTCAGTGGCTAATAAATTTATAGCCATCTGCAATTGACCAAAGTCAAGTATATGCATAAACATATATATTTAGAAATTCTTGCATTCATACTTATTCAAGTAATACAAGCATTTATCTATTTTGATCGAACTTCATAACATGTGATGCTCAAATAATCATGCTTTGACAATTCAATTATGCAATGCACACACAATTTGGCTCGAGAGCTTCATGGAACAAAACGGATAAACCAAAGTTTAAACCGTAAACAAAACGAGTCCATTTTCGGATCTCGTGGGGCCCAAGCGGGCAGCCGGAAGAAGGCTTTACGTCGACGTGCACGTGACTAACGAAACGTTACTCTCTTGCCCAAACAAAAGCACATAATCAATGCTCAAAATCATTTTCATCAAATGATATGCTTTCATACTTTTGAACTCTTTCTTCTTTCCATTCATGCAAAATGTCATGGCATATCTCAAGGCATAACAATGATCATAATCATAATTTAAGTCTATTAGTTTCTTACTTCTTTCACGGTATAGCAAAGTCAAAACCATCATGTATTTTCAACACATCAATTTCAAACAATTTAATACAAATCCATACATAGGCAAGAATTTGCCCAATCACAAAAACTATAAACCTATTACCCACCAAATTTGCTGAAATCCCAGCTCAAGATTGCCCTTCCTCTCTCTCTTGAGTAAGGTTCTCTTGATTCCCTTCAATCAAAAAAATTTCTATTTAATCCATACTTTCAAAAGAAAGTCACATAAATCACAAATCAAAGAAAAGCTAAAATCATATTTAAACTTAACCTACCCATAGCCCATTTAGGCTAGAAAAACTAAAACCCTAACTTAGAAATCCCAAAATCAGTTGGGTTTCATCTTTCTCTTCTTTCTTCTTTCATTTCCAACACAAACCCTAGCCTTTATTTAATCTCCTTTTGAACTTAGCATAAGAAAGATGAAAACTTACCTCCAACAAGTAGATTTCCTTTTCTTTTCTTCTTCTTTCCCTTTCTTCCAAGTTTCCTACGATTGTATCTCTTCTCCTCTTATTTTCTAATTTATACTCCTCCTTAGTCTTGTTCTTCCAATTTTGCCCTTCTTTTGTCTTTTATGGCTTTACTCCTTCAAGCTAACTCAACTCCTTAAGCTAACTTAATTCTAACTCTTTATTTGAAATTCCAACTTCCACATTCAATACCCCATTCATCCTTGCTAATTTAGAACTAAACCCTAAAATAATAAAACGATTAAATCAATAATAAGAATAAATAATAACAAAAATTTTGGTGTCCAACAGCAAATATGGCCATCATGGACCTTTGAAATATGGTAGGTGCATTACATAAACCAAAAGGCATCCTCTAGTATGCAAAAGGTTCATACAAACATGTGAAAATGATCTTCTTTTGATATTCCAGATATATAAATATTTGCTTGTACCCTGAATATCCATCAAGAAAACAATAAAAAGAATGACTAGCCACTCTCTCAATCATTTGGTCCACAAAAGGTAAAGGGAAGTGATCCTTCTTAGTGGCCAAATTTAACTTCTTATAGTCAATGCACACTTACCATCTTGTGACAGTCCTAGTGGAGATCTTTTCCCCTTTCTCATTTTCTATCACTATCGTGCCACCCTTCTTTGGCACACACTGGACTGGACTCACCCACACTCTATCTAAAATAGGGTAAATATTCCCTGCATCCAACAATTTCACAACCTTTTGCATATTTGGATTTAAGCTCCTCTGTCTTTCTCTCATCGTTCTACATCCTTCTTCTAGGTTAATCATATGCACCACAACATTGGGGCTAATTCCTCTAATATTAGAAAATTTTCCATCCTAGAGCTCTCATCCTTTTCCTAATGATCTCTACCACTTTCTCTTCTTTCTCACAATCTAATTCATTGGAGATAATGATGAGTAAAGTTTGGTTCTTCCTTAAAAAGTTATATCTCAAATAGGAAGGTAAAGGTTTAAGCTCTAAAGTGGGAGGTTTAACAATAGGGGGTGGTGTAGGTGTATTAGTACTCTCCCATATTTGTAACTCAAATTCCTCACATAAATCATCTTCCTTCAAACTTTCATCGTTGCATACTTCATCCAATTCATCAACTCCATCCTTAACCTCTTTCACACACTCATCTACAATATCAATTTTCATACACGCATCTCCATCCATCGGTTTCTTAAAAGATTTTATCACATTAAAATCAACCTGTTCATTGCAAAGTCTCATCACAAGTTTCCCTTCACGCCCATCAACTAATGCCCTACCAACATTCATAAAGGGCCTACCCAAAATTAATGGAAAATTCTTATCAACTTCAAAATCCAACATAACAAAATCAACGGGAATTATAAATTTGTCCACTTTTACCAATACATCATCCATAATTCCAAATAGCCTTTTTATGGATTGATCTACAAGTTGAATCAGTATGGATGTTGGCTTGACCTCTCCTAGTCCCAGTTTCCCTAAAATAGACAAATGCATCAAATTAATACTTACACCTAAATCACATAAATATTTAGAAAAATGAAAGCCACCAACAATACATGGAATAGTGAAACTCCCTGAATCTTGTAATTTCTAAGGCATTTGGCTTAAAAAGATGGAACTACAATTTTCTGTCAACATTACCGTCTGGTTGTTTTCCCAAGTGTGTTTGTGTGTGAGTATATCCTTCAAAAACTTCGCATACTTGGGCATACACTCCAAAGCTTCCATTAATGACAAATTTATCAAGAGCATCTTTAGTTTCTCCAAAAACCTAAAAAAATGAGTGTCTACCTGATGTTGTTTTATTCTCTGTGGGTGCAGGAGTTTGGGCTTGTACAGTGGTGGTGGTACATATGGCTTACCTTCTTCCTTTTCTTTTTCTATCTTTGTACCTTTCTCTTTTTCGTAGCTATCCTTCTTCACACTTAGTTCTTCCATCTGCTTGCCACTTCGAAGTGTAATAGCTTTGAGTTGCTCCCTTGGAATGACTTTAATATTGCTCGATAAGCTACCTACACTTTAAGAAAATACAACATTAGTAAATTGACTTACTTGAACCTCCAAGTTATGGATCGATGAGTCATGGTTTTCACTATTTGGTCAAATTTTGCCTCCATTTTCTATTGACTTTCCTCCTGGCTTGCAAACAGTTTTTTAAACTCTCTTCTTGAGCTGCCAGTTTAGAACTAAACATCTCTATAAACTTGTCCAACTTACTCTCCATCACTCGAATTCAATCTTGTTGAAATCCTGGTATTCTTTGTGATCTTGATGGCCACCTACATTGTTATTAGTCCATGAAAAATTTGGGTGGTCTTTTCATCTCGGATTATAAGTATAAGAATAAGGGTTATTGCCTCGCTACAGCTGGCCTAGGTAACTTACCTCTTCAGTACCACTAGCTCCTAATAGAAAACACTCTGCTTAGCTATGGTTGTTGTCCCCATACAGCTCACATTGTGTTTGCATTGCCTTAACTACTGAGGTAAATGCTCCTTGCATGTTATTTAGCTACTTTGTAAGAGTCGTGATCTGACCCTATAAGGTAATAACCGAGTCAATAGGTATCATATCTTTTTGTTCGTTCTGTCCTTGTCTACTCCTCTCACTCGACTATATGTAGTTATTGCTTACCAACTCCTCCAATAGATCATGAGTTGCTTCCACAATTTTCCTCATCAGTGAACTTCCAACTACTGTATCGATGGTTCCTCTTGTGCTCGAGTTTACTCCATTGTAGAATGTCTGAAATAGGAACTCCCTCAAGAGGTTGTGATGGGGACTTCTCTATAGTTCTTTGAATCTCCCCCAAGCTTTATAGAGAGATTCTCCACCGCTTGTTGAAAATTTATGATCTTCTTGATTATCCCCATCATCTTCGTTAATGGAAAATACTTGGCGATGAAGGATTGGGCAAGCTGCTCCCAAGTTTTAATCTATCTTGGATTTAACAAGTCATACCACGTTGTTGCTCGATCTTTCATTGTAAAAGAAAATAACCTCATATTCACTACACCATTAAATCGGAAAGTGTCACACCTCCAAAAAATTTACAATGTGGGCATTCGGATCCTCATTGGATAGAGCATAGAACTACACACTATTATGCAAAATTTTAAGGAGTGCCAACTTTATTTCAAAATATTTTTCTAAACCATCGGTCTCGCCACTTCTTGAGGACTAAATCTTGGTCTCATGAAATCCATCAATGTTCTTTTCGGTCCTCTTTGTTCTCCTTCTTCAGTCGTATCTTGTTATGAAAAATTTAGACATTTTTCCCTTCTTAATTCTCTTTTATGCCTCTTAATGTCAAGAAATTCATCTTCTATAACTTCTTTTGATCTTTGTGTACTCCTTGTATTTATGCACCTGCAAATACACAAGGAAAAGTGTCAAACATTATTAAATCAAAGTAATCTTAATTAAACAAGATGCTAAAACAATTACTCCCTAGCAACGGTGCCAAAAATTTGTTGATGGTAAAAACAATCTTCTTGTTTTACGCTAAAAAATTGCATGTGTACTGGTGGTGACTTATAACTCAAAAGCAAATATCGATCCCAAAGGGATTGATGCCTAAACACCACTTAATCTAGATCAAACTTTGTTTAAGAAACGTAATTGCTTTTAATGAAAATAATTTGGAAAATTAAATAAAAATTAAAAGATTAATAACAAACAATGAACAATATTGCAAATGTAGAAAAGTCAGAGTTCAAGAATCTAAAGACTAGAGATTAATTTCTCCCTATTATGACTCCCTCCTATTTTATTAATCAAATTATGTCTTACCCAAGATTTCCGAATGTATTTATCACCCTCTTTCAAGGTATAATTAGTTTTCCCTAATCAAATTTATTGGGATCAATTGAACAATCTCTCAACCTATCTAATCACTCTACCAATTTCACTAGGTATTAATCTATCCTATAGGTGATCAATTAACCTAGCTAAGATCTCTCATCTAACTAGTCAATTACCGTGATGATTGTAAGTCTACAGGTCGCCAACTCTTGTTGTACAATCCTACACAGATTTATCTTACTCATTCTCTTGATTTATCGCGAGATAGAAATAAAATCAACAATCATCAAAGACACTTTCATTCAATTCAACAAAATAGGAGTTTAACACAATAATTGAAAAATAATCCCTAAAACTAAACCTAACACGATCTTTATAACATCATCAACAATCAAATAAACCATTGTACAAAGAATACAAGTGATCAAAGTGACAGAAAATTGAATAACAAGACTCATTCTCGTCTTTGCCAAAATATAGAATTCTTGATGTTAATGAGTTATTTTCTCCAATCTTGATGATAATTCTTAACTTCATTATTTCCTCAAGACTCCAAACATGTGTTCTTGACTCAAGAAAACTCTTTTCCACAAAGGGGTGTTGTCCTTCTTTACCTTAGAGGCTTAATTCTCTTTTTATAGTCTAAAAATCTTAAGTTTAATGAAGCCTCACAAAAGGTTTCAAATTATAATTCCTATAACCGTGGAAATCATGCCAATTTCCACGATCATGGAAATTTGCTACAGAATGACTCCTCTTCTCATCTTCTTTTTGATCTCTAGTTCGATCTCCAAGTTGCTCCTTCCTCATTCCCGCATAAAAATAGTCAATTCCTACCTTAAATTCACATCAAATGTAAAAGAATAACAATGAAAGTCAAACTAAACAAAAACATACAAAATGAATCCTAAACTACAATAATAATCAACAATTATGCAAGAAACACATGCTACATACATAGAAAAACATAGACTAATGTACACATATCAAACTGGAGTCAAGAAGCTTAACCCTACATGAGTCTCCAAAGGAATAGAGCTTTGACTCTTCTCTTCTTCAAAATCGAGACCTCATGACTCCAAAGATGATTCCTCATACCTTTCATAAACTTTTATGCTATCACATGTTCTTTTTATAATAAAAAGTAAGGTGAAATTCATGGGCGTGACTGGTGTGTAGGTTACTTCAAAAGGAAAAAATTTTTTGTTTTTGATAAGTAGTACAAGAAGGCGTTTGACGCTCTAAAGGAGAAGTTAGTTACTGCATTTATCTTACAACCTTCAAATTGGAGTATGACATTTGAGCTCATGTGTGACGCCTCCAACCATACCAATGGAGCAGTTTTGGGTTAGAGAGTGGAGTTGGATCCCTCATGGTATTTATTATGCCCTAAAGACCTTGAATAACACTCACAGGTTGCATTTCATGCATGGTTTCAAGGATAGTTTGCATTCATTTTGCATTTGTTTATTTATTATTTGTGTGTTTTGTGTGCTTTTATGTTTGTTATGTGTGTAGGAGACCAAAGTGGGAATTGGAGTCGTAATGCAGGAGATTTGGGCTATTTTGGAAAAGCTACATGTTGTAAACAGATACAACATAACCATGTTGTATCGAGCAAGAACTGGGCAAAATTTTTGGACGAGTTTTTAAGCCCAATCATTATCTATTTTGGGTTGGATCTCTGTTGGAGACGCCGGATACAAGCTGGGAAGCCATAATGAAGAGTTCTACTTGAAGATTAATTAGGAAATCTCTCCTAATTTTGGATAGGGTTGCAAATTGAAGAGGATATAAATTCCTTATGGCATAAGGAAATCATACTTTTGACTTTTGAAACTTTTGACTCCTCTCTTCCTTCTCCTATTTTCAGCCACCAGCCACCATTGTTATTGCAGTTTTTATGTTATTTTGCTGTGGAGACAAGATGAACTCTATGATCTCTTGTGTTCTTATGTTAGCTATGAACAACTAAACCCTTTTCTAGTTAGCGTGCTTGGATATTCAGCCATGGATGATTTGTGAGACTATATTCTAATTTGTTTATACAATTCATATATTTATTTAACTCTCGTGCTTAAACCATATTTATTATTGCTTAATTTATTGTGCAATGCCACGAGTTGTGTGATTGATTAAGTGATAAATTGTTGAACAGGATAGTATTGTCGTGGATATTATTCTATCAAAGTAGCGAATTGGTTTTATCTTGCGAACGATGTATGTTGGTGGTAAAATCGATGGAATTAAATAATCTGACTTAATAGATTATGACGTTTCCGAATTTATTAGTTAGGACAAGAGTCTTTTTCATTCTTAATGTAACTAGAGATTAATCTTGTCAGGGCGTTTCCCGGGGGTTGTCTTTAGATTAGGGAAGTAACTTGTCAGGGCATTTTTTGGAGTTACCGACAAAGTAAGAAAAGATTGATTGATGAGTGCGTCACCTTTGGATATAACTTTGTCTATCTGAATTGTCTAATTTATCTTATGATGTCAATGATCAAATTTCTAGGCTAAATTGAAGAGTACCTTGGCTAGGTTTTCATCCATTGCGTTTTAATCCCGTTTTATTATTTGCTGTCCAGATCTGTTTTGTGCCAACACCACATGCTCATGTCGTATCTATCACTATAGTTTTCCTTTAATTTTCTACGTTGCTTTTATTTTTAATTACATCTCCTGCAATACCAATCTTTTAATATGTTACTTTCTGAGCTTTTAAGTAACTCTGTACTAATTCGTTGTGGATTCGACCCGATTAACCACTAGCTACCCAGTTTTTGGAGAGTTGGAATTATATTTTTATTTTTGGTAGTTTGGCAACCTATCGCTTCCATAAATCAAGTTTCTCAAATCGCCTTTCAAATAAATTGTGGCAACATTAAAAATGTCGTTAATGTCTTACACGACATAACCTATCACTAACTTCTTTGCCATATGGTACCCTTAGGCATAAAGTCACAGAGCTAGTTTTGCATCGCTTACCCACGACTGGTTACCCACTAGTTATAAAGATGGTTCTGGATGGCTTACTCGTAGATAACCATTATACATCAGTACTTACAGAGCCATTTCTACATCGCTTACCAACAACTGATCAACCACTAGTTACGGTGTTGGTTCTACATCACTTACCTGTACTAGGTTAACCACTATATACTAGTAGTTACAGAGTTGGTTTTATACCACTTACCCACAATTGGTTAACCACTAGTTACAGAGCTAGTTCTACATTACTTGCCTGTAATAAGTTAACCATTATACACTTGTATAATAATATGTATGAAACCCATCAGGATACCATAGGCTAAAAAAGTCATTTCCTTTTTAGCAACCAATAACATCATTTTAATATAAACTCAAATCATATAAGATTTAAGTTTCAAACTTAAATTCATATATTGATAAAAACATAAAATTATACTTGCAATATTCACTTATAATGCATCATTCATATAAAACTCATAATCCATACTCAGTTCATGATATAATAGAAATCATTTTCATAAAATACATTTAAAATGCACTCATCATTAAGCAACTTTATTGCCAAGCACACTCATGCCTTATGTGCCTTTCGTTTACCTACACAAGAACATTGCACTTAGGAATTTATTTCCAAATTTGGAAATAAGACATTAATATTATAAAGGTTTAAAAGAATTCGAGATTAGTATTTAATCTAGTAACACTTACGTTAATCGTATTTTCGTTTACTAATGTAAGCTAACCTATTGTTCTCCGTTTCCAATTCTAACTTCAAAAGTCACTTAAAACCATATTTTACCCACTCTAACTTATCAATTTCTTCAAAAAACTATCTCACTCAATTTGATTCACCATATCATGATCATGCATGATGAGTCACGATTATGACCTATGTCCAGAATCCATACCTCCACTTGTTCCTTACTTTTCACATAGCAAACATTCAAATTAGGCTTTGAGATCTTCTAGAAATTTGTTTCCCTAAGTCTCTAGTATACGTATCATCAAAAATCATGTCATTTCAACTTCTCAACCGTGAAAAATGTACCAAAAACCACAATCTGTTTCAACAAAGGGGCAGTATCAGGTTGCCATTTTCAATCTCAACTTTTGATATCATTCATCTAGAATTAGTCTAGATTTATTCTACATGTTTTTAGTACTATGTATTAGGTTTCATCTCCATTTGGAATAACTCAATTTGGAGGCCTGTAGGCTGATTTATGGCTAAAACAATGGGATAGGTTCAAACAATGGGACTTATGTTTGAACTGTTTCATTATCATTTAACTCTAAAACTTATTCTGAATATTTTTCATTATTTTGAGATTAAATCCTATAAAAATTCACTATTCATATGAAAATAATGTTCACTGAAAATAAAAATTTTGTTAAGTGAAAGGAAAGGTTTGGGGTTTTCCAATTTACTCTCTTTTTTTTTTAAATTTGAATAAGGATCGAATTAACTATAACAAAGTTATCTCGACATTACAATGAGTTCATAATGAAGTGAATTACAAAGCCAACTACAAAAACAACTTACATAAGAAAAAGAAATTTAATAGTAATGGTTACAAATTCCATTTGGTCTTCTCTCCTATAAATAGTGCATGCTGAGTAAATTTAGCTATAAAAATGGCTCTGATCCAATTGATGGCGTCATCAACTAAGTTATACTTGTTAACTTCCTCTTGCCTGGATATCCTCTCATTACATTCCTTTCATATAGAGTAAATAGGATTAACGAGGGCTATTTTTTATATTGGGGTGCTTTGCAACTTCTGATTAGCTATACAAATGATCCAATTTAGAGTTGATGTCCAATCATAATTGATGTACATATCTGATAGTAGATGTAAAATTATGCTCCAAACCACTTTTGAGTATCTGCATTGAAAAAATTATGTTCTTGTTATTCTTCAGTCCCTTTACAATGCACGTAAATAAGGTCATAAGTTCCAAACCATCTGTTTTTAGTACGGATCATGTTCTTTATAACTAACCATGTGAAAATGGAAACATTTTGATTGAGAGAACATTTCCATAAAAGATTGAACCAAGCAACATTCCCACTTGGTTCCTTCAAAGCTTTATAGAAAGACCTATTAGTAAAGGTGCCTGAGCCATCTGATAACCAAGTTACTACATCTTGCCTATGTTTATAGGTGATCTGATGTAGATAAACCACTAATAAATCAAACCATCTGAAGTTTCATGCCCATTGTGTTTGATTTTCCAAAGAAGATGCTTTGGAGTTGAGTGGAAGCTGTCCGTAAGTCGAGAAAATTCAAACCTTTTTATTAGAGAACTATATTTTGTTGAATTTTCAAACCACACCCAAATATTATCACCATTGCCTAAGATATGCTTAATCAAAGACAACACCACCTGTCTTAGTTTCAACATTTTCAAGAAGATCCAAGAGTACTCCCTAAGGGGAGACAATTGCCAAAAGCTTTCAGCTCTAAGTTATGTTTCACGTAGTCAATTTACACAAATTGCATATTCATCTTCAAAAAGTCTCCAAATACTTTTGCACTAAAGCATTTTTTATATAAAAGAAATAGGAATGATCCCCGAACCTCCTTACTGTTTAGGAATAGTCACCTCACTCCATTTGACTTTAGCTTTCTTAGAGTTCTCAGAATTCCTAGTCTAAAAGAAAGCTTTCATGATACCATCTATCTCCTTAGTTACTTTCTTAGGTAGAATTATATGGGATATCCAGTAAACATATAAGTTTCCAAGAACAGAAACTATTAAAGTAACCCTAGTAGTAAGTGACAGAAAATCGATTCTACTAGGTATTTATTCTAAAATTGATCCTTTCTATAAGTGTTATACAATCAAAATACTTTGGCTTTGCATACGAAATGGGAACTCCTAAATATTTGAGAAGAATTTCTTGAAGTGAAGTTTAGTAATTTTAGAGAGTTCCTCACATCTTTAGAGTAGTATAAACTTCTGTTATTGACACTGACTTTCATATATGACCTTTGGAAAACTGCATAAGGAGATCCTTTAGTGTCTTCTTAGATTTTGGTTCTGACCCTAAAAGTAGAATCAAATTATC
Source organism: Erythroxylum suave (assembly GCA_027563595.1). Taxonomy (NCBI): domain Eukaryota; kingdom Viridiplantae; phylum Streptophyta; class Magnoliopsida; order Malpighiales; family Erythroxylaceae; genus Erythroxylum; species Erythroxylum suave. Next base: position 13,666 of record JAOSBN010035911.1, read on the forward strand.
TGTGAACATCATGTGGGTGAGCTTGGAAATACTACACTTATCATGATAAAGAAACATGCCATTGGTACCAATAACCTTGTTGATGAGTAGAGAGAGTCCTTTCATAACTAGAGTGAATAGATAAGGAGAGAAAGGATTCCCTTGTCTAACACCTTTAGGAAAATTTAATGGCTTAGTAGGATTCCCATTCACCATAATAATAATTAAAGCAATTTTTAAACACGTCAAAATCCATACAATGAACTTTGTTGGGAATTCAATGGTCCAGGAAAATTTGTATGAATTGTTAATTAACAGTGTCAAAATGCACTAAAGAATTCTATCTTCTAGTAGCAACTTTTAATTTTTCTCCCAGAATTATAATCTTTCAAGATCTCTTGTAAAATTAGTATGTTATCGTCTATCGATCTGCCTTGTATAAATGCGCTCTGGGTTGGATTGATCACTAATTTTAGTGCATTCTTCAACTATCTTTACATATAACTATCTTTGTTTTTAACTAATTATATTATTATCTTTTCTTGTAATCTTTTTTGGTAAATTCCAGCTAAGTTTACACCATTAATTGCACTTAGATGAGGTCTATCTCTCTCAGTTGCAATATAATCAAATCAGTTTCTAATTCTGCCTGTTCAATCCGAACTATACACCTCTTACATACCTCACCAATCACTATTGTGCTACCCACTGGAGTACTCACTACTAATGCACATTTCAGTGTCTCACGCTTACAATGCAATCTAGATGCTAGATGCGGTGTGATGAATGAATGTGTAGATCCTGGATCTACCAATGCATATGCTTCAAAATGAAAAACATTCAACACATCTGCTACCACATCTGGAGAGTTCTACGCCTCCTGTCTGATAATGGCGTAAACCCTGACCTGAGATTGTGGCTGGCTGCTCCGGACGCTAGTCTTGACATTAGGCCCCACTGACTAAGTCCCACCTCCACCTCTGCCTCTTTGTGCAGGTCTGCCAGCTCTACTTTGCTGAAGTGTAGTCTCAATCATAGTTCCTCCTCTAGCTCCAGGCGGTGTTTCCAACATCTCAAAGCAATATTTGATCTGATGCTCATATGAGCCACATAAAAAACATGCCCCCGACATTCGCCAACACTCACCACCATGCTTTTTACCACAGTGCTCACATTCAGGCAGTTGGTGTGACTAACTGATAGGCATCTTTCCTCTAACTGCAACAAATCTACCTCTTTCTCGAGATCCAGATTGTCTCGATCTAGGTTGGAATCGAGACGATCTGTTCTGACGCTTTCTAAAGCTTCTACCAGAATCAGCCTGAGACTCATCCTGTCTCTTACCTCTACGCTCTTGTTTGTTCTCTGCCTGACCATCCTTCAACAACTGTTCAATTCTGATTGAGGCTGCTTAGAGTTCTGTGAAACTGCCCAAATTAGAAACGTTTAGTCTCGTTCTGATGTCCATGTTCAAACCATTCTCAAATTGCCTACATTTATGTTCCTCTGTTGGGATCAATACAGTTTCATACCCCATTAGCTCGTTGAATTTTATCTCATACTCTGTCACTGTGAGTTTGCCTTGCTTCAGGTCTAAAAATTGTTTCATTTTTCATTCCATGTAAATCTTCGGCATATAGTTCTCTCGGAACACTCAAAAAATCCTCCTAAGTCAAACTATAAGGTCTGGTGGTACGACCAGCATAGTCTTCCACCACTAGTATGTGATACCTTGCAGTAGTGAGACAGCATAGTCAAATTTCTCATCTGCCTCACAGTCCATCTAGTCGAACTCTCTTTCAGTTCGCTCAAGCCACCCTTCTGCTTCAGCCGGGTCTGTACTTTAGCTCCCTGCTTTCTCAGCTTATCATATCTTCTTTCTCGCCTCACGGGAATTCTCGGAGGCATATGCGCAAACTCAGGTACAGGAGACTCTAAATTGACTCCTACAGACTCCATGACAGCTGACTCACCAATTGAATCTCCTATGGAAGGTGACCTATAACAAACAAAAGTTGTGATCACTATCGAAATATCTTACTATTTATTATATCTCAACTCCTATTTGTCCCTAAAGATGCCAAACCATGCTTTGATATCAAAAATGCAACATCCCACTACTATAGGGTACATAGCCAAACTTTTAGGAACATATCCTATGATAATGGTATGTTAGAGCAAAACAATTCCAACTTACACATGGCATCAACTAACATCATTTA
>JAOSBN010035922.1:0-15865 GCA_027563595.1 Erythroxylum suave
TCAGTGATTCAAAAGATATACTAGATTCCAATTTCTTCATACCATCAGTGGCTCCATGTCTCTAATTTACCACAAAATAAAAATCATCTCATTTGGACCTCTACTAATCCAGAAAACATCAAAATACTGAAGTATGTTCAGTGGAATAACACCAATTCATAATGCTTAAGAACACACTCACAGTACCTATCCCGCTCTTTTCACTCAATCTTTCTCCATTCAATTCAGATGGCTCAATTCTTGGTAGAGATGTAGATCAATCAGATCATTTGGAGGTCTAGAGAAGAAGTTATGGCCAAAAGAAGCAACGAGGTTTAAGACCTCAATCAAAAAGAACCTATTTGTCGCGATTCCCATAACTTTTACAACTAGTGTCTGATTGATCTCATTTTTGAACCATTTGAAAGAGGACTTCGAGATCTACAACTTTCATGAAGACCTCGAAGACCAATTCTATCTTCTAGCTATTGTATCGTCTTACTTTCACTTCATCTTACTTTTGCTTCTTACTTTCACTTCGTCTTACTTTTCACTTCGTCTTACTTTTTCTTCTTACTTTCACTTTGTCTTATTTTTCACTTCGTCTTACTTTTCCGTCTTACTTACACTTCGTCTTACCTTTCCGTCTTACTTTTACTTCGTCTTACTTTTCATTTCGTCTTACTTTTCCGTCTTACTTACACTTCGTCTTACCTTTCCGTCTTACTTACACTTCGTCTTACTTTTCACTTCGTCTTACTTTCACTTCGTCTTACTTTCACTTCGTCTTACTTTTTCGTCTTACTTACACTTCGTCTTACTTTTCACTTTGTCTTACTTTTCCGTCTTACTTTCACTTCGTCTTACTTTTCACTTCGTCTTACTTTTCCGTCTTACTTACACTTCGTCTTACTTTTCACTTCGTCTTACTTTTCTGTCTTACTTACACTTCGTCTTACTTTTCCATCTTACTTACACTTCGTCTTACTTTTCCGTCTTACTTTCACTTCGTCTTACTTTTCCGTCTTACTTACACTTCTCCACTTATAAAGATCATAACTTTTGACTCCGATGTCCAAAATTTTCATACTATATACCGATGAAAAGCTAAAAGAGAGATCTACAACTTTATAAAAGGCACATTTGCCTAAATAAGCCTAGATTAATTCAGATTTTTCCTCGAATACACAATATGAATTTTTACATTCATCCCCTAATGTACTGCACCCAGTTCACAAATTCATTACAAATTTTGAGATTCTTAAAGACTGATTTTAAATTCTATGTCTTCATAAGAAATGTAGCCATATGATTCTAGTTTAATCCAAATAAATAATTGTCTCGTTTGGATAACTAGAGAAAAAGTTATGGCTACCAGTCCGAAGCACACTCAGAGTACATTTTTCCAGATCAACACCACTCTTGTTCCCAAAACTTTCCATATCACAACTCATACCAAGATCACCTTTTCTACTTCATTTATTCCTCATTCTCATCTCCATTTCAATTTAATATCATCCAAAGGAAATTTTTAATGAATAATCAATCATGAACACTAATAACAGAATGCACACATATGTACATATTCTTCATCAACTTACTACACAATTTTACAAAAATCCCAATTCAATCCAATTATACCTAGAATTATTCATGAACGCATGTACAATATGAATGTGCAAATCACAATTAATTTATGCATGATGCTTCTTTGTTTTAATTCCACATAAAAATTCTCAAAATTTACTATTCTAGCCTTAATACGGGTATCGGGATGTTACAAAGTGAGGGTATGTTAAGGAAGTGCATAATTCAATTTTTAATGTTTTCAACAAGAAGTAAGTGAGGGTAAGTTAAGGAAGGTGCACTGTGCGTTTTCAAACCTTGAGATTGCTTAATTGAGACATTAACCTTGTTGGAAGGATATTTGGGCCTGAATTCTTTCATTTGTGTGCATCTGCTTAATTTTATATCTCTCTAAAACTTGTTTTGATTCTTAATCGAGGCTTGATGAACTAAATTTTGTGAAGATGAAAGAGGCGTTCATTGCAAAACATTTCTCGCCCAAACACAAACCCTATACACTTTATCATTGCTAGCCCCTTTGAGCCATCTTTTTGAGTGCATGCACACTTTTATAAAATGATGTAAATATTTTATCTCCATTTTTCTCAGTTTGAGTGTTTGTGAGTAAAAAAAAAAAGTTGTGTCTCTTACCAGACCAGTATGATGGTGTGCTACTACTACAGTTGAGTAAAAAAATAAACAATGAGAACTTTAGTACCTCAAATGCATCGGTTTTAAGTGTCTTAAGTAGTTCCTTCTAACAGTTGAGGAACCTAGTTTAAGTCTAATTATGATATTTTTCCTCCACAATTGTTTTCCAGCATTAAAAAAAGCTACTATGTTGGAATTTTAAATCTTTTCTTTGGAATAGTTGACACTCATTTCATGAGATATAATTGTGATGTATGTCACTCATTTTGTTTCTTTTACTCCATCCATCTCACTTAGCCTTCATTCATCATTACAACCCTGAAAGTCCTCTTAATTTGCAAATTATAGTTCTTATAGTGGAGAGGTAGAACTATCACAAGCTTATGGTAGAGAATGAATTAAGCAGATTTTAGAGTGAAAATTATCCTAAGATAAGTGAGTTGAGAGCTAAACAGTTTTCCCTTAGATAAGTCTCTTTTGCTCAATCTCTCGACTTAAATACTTGTGGTGTTGATCTTCTTGGCGCTCTTTCGACCTGCTTTAGTTGATTTCTGAGAAAATAGTTTTGTTAAGTTCCTGCTCTCATTTTTAAGTATGGTCAGTATTTCCTTTTGCACTTGCGTTCCTTTGAATTTGATGAGCTTTGTCCACAAGTACAAAGGTTTAAGTGTGGGGGAATTTGATTGAACCCAAGTTTTCTATATTATTCAGTGGTATTTTTATAGTTTTTGTTGTACTTTTCAGCTCTTTTTGTTGGATATTGTGCTTAATTTATTTCAAGAGTGTTTGTTTTGAATTAACATAGTTTGAGGGTAAAATTGTCATAATTAATTAGTAATTGCACTCACTTGATTTATAGAACAATTGATATTGTAAACTATTGTTTTTCTTTGGAGGACACTCAAGAAGTAGAGCCAAGAGTGAAGACCAAGAAATTGCTAGGCATAAAATCAAGGAAGAAGACCCTTTGAGACAAGTTAGCAGTAGCAAACTCCTCAGGTCGCCACGGCGAAAGATGCGAATCAACCGCCAAATGCTTTTGGGAAAATTTGGCTGCGGCGAACCCATCACTTCGCCGCAGCGAAACCTTTGAATCAATAACTCAAACCCTTCAGGAAAATTTGGCCATGGTGAACTCCTCACTTCGCGGTGGCGAAAATTTTGAAACAGCAACCTGAAGTCATTTTTGGAAACTCCACTTAACCATCCTTATGACCTAACCCAACTATCATTAAAAAACCCTATTTTGGGATAAGTAGAAGGTAGGAGGCGGCAAAACACATCTTACACTCTCTCCTTCATCATTTCTCTACAAAAATGTTCCTACTCCTTCCATATTTTCTTCCACTGTTAAACCTCCATCATAGGTGAGTCAGATGCATTCCGAGTTGTGAAGTTTCTGAGTTCTATGGGCGGCTAGGTGTCTCTTCTCCTCTTGAAGGTGCAGCAATGGCTGGAGTTCAATAGGCTGAAAAAGGGGAGTAACTTAATCCATAGTTTAGCTATGAGTTTATATATCCTAGGTCTAGGATTTATGATTTGTAGATGAGCTATTTGATTATAGTTTTAATCAAGTGATAGATATTCATTATGTGTTGGATGGATTGGTTTATATAGAACTTTGAGCTTAAATGAATGAAGTTTCATATATATCTATTTGAAATCTTTTTTATTCTCTAGTATCCTGCATAGTTATGTTTGATGTTGAGATGATTTTAGATTACATTTGACCGATTGAATTGGCTAATCCTACTACACACCCTAAGAGCACTTAACGGGATTTTAAAAAAATGGAGTTTCATTGATTAAGATCCTAGACTTGAAAAGTCTTTCAAGGTTCGCATTTTTTAAGCTTAGTGATTTCTACTCTCTCTTTAATCATTTCAAACAATGATGGCCAAAACTCACTTTCAAAAGGACTTTATCATTATATAATCTTTGTGTTTTTCATCCTTCAGTTTTATATCTCCCTAAAATCCAAAAACATTTGCTTTTACAATTAAAATAGTTCTACCAATCAGTTCCAAAATCAAGAACCCCCCTTTTCTTCGAATTAGTTTGCATAGCATGACATATAGGTTAATTTATATTCAATTGTTTAGGTTTTGGTTAAGTGAACAACCCGAGGTTACACCCTATAGTGCAATTCTTGGAATTCTTTGATTTAGCCTCCAAGAGTTTCACGTAACAAAGGTTAAATCAGATGTCTATTAATGCAGCATGGTAGAGTGATAGCATATGCATCGAGACAGTTAAGGTCTCGTGAGTTCAATTATCTTGTGTATAATCTAGAACTTACTGCAGTGATATTTGCTCTAAAGATTTGGAGACACTATCTGTATGGAGAGACTCCTCATATATATACTGATCATAAGAGTTTGAAATATCTATTGAGTCAGAATGAGTTGAATATGAGACAGAGAAGATTGATTAACTTGTTAAAGGATTATGATTACACAATTGAATATCATCTAGGAAAAGCTAATGTGGTAGCTGATGTATTGAGCAGAAAATTAGATAGTAGTATAGCTCAAATGCAGATATCGAGGTTATCGATCCTAGTTCAGTAGAGAGCATTAAATGTTGAATTGAATCTAAGAAAGAATGAGGAACTAATAGCTACATTAAAGCTAAGACCAATTTTACATAAGAGGATCAAGAAAGCCCAGAGTAAAGATCCAGAAATTGTGAAACTTATTGAGAAGTTAAAGGTGAACTCAAATTCTGAGTTTGAATTGAGAGATGGGACATTGTGGTTGAAGCAGAGTTTTTACGGGAAGCACATATAACAGTTTATGTTATGTATCTTAGTATTATCAAGATGTATAATACGTTAAAGCAGCATTTCTAGTGGCCAGGGATAAAGAAGCAGGTGACTAAGTATGTGGCTAAATGTTTAACTTGCCAACAAATAAAAGCTGAGCATCAAGCTCCAGTTGGTAAGTTACAGTCGTTACCTATTTCGGAGTGGAAATGGGAAAAATTATTATGGACTTTATTATAGGTTTACCAAGAACTCCGAGGTAGCATAATCTTATATGAGTTATTATGGACCGGTTGATAAATTTGGCCCATTTCTTACCAGTAAGAGAGATAAGTACACCAGATCAGTTTGCTCAGAGTTATGTGAATGAAGTAGTGAGGTTACATGGGGTCCCAGTGTTTATTGTATCAAACAAGGATCCTAGATTTACTTTGAGATTTTGGAGAAACTTATAGATAGCTATGGGTACAAAGTTAAACTTCAGCATTGCATTTCATTCTTAGACAGATGGACAAAGTGAAAGAACAATTAAGACTATTGAGGATATGTTTAAAGTTGTGTATTAGAGTTTCAAGGAGCATGGGATTTGTATGTAGCTCTGATTGGGTTTGCTTACAACAACCATCATCACAGTAGTATCGGAATGGCTCCATACGATGCATTATATGACAGAAAATGTCGTTCACCTTTGTATTAGGATGAAAATTGTCCAAGGATTATAGAAGGCCTATAATTGATACAATATATGGTTGATAAAGTGAAATTGATCCAGAATAGAATTAAAGTAGCTCAAGATAGAAAGAAGAGTTATATGGATCTGCACCTGAGAGATATGGAGTATAAAGTAGGAGACAAAATGTTTCTGAGAGTATCACCTTGGTGAGGAATGCTGAGGTTTGGTAAAAAGAGTAAGCTTAACCCTAGATACATTGGTCTTTATGAGATTATTGAGAAAATTGGACCATTGGCATACAAGTCCGCATTACCTGCAGAAATGGAACAGATACATAATATGTGCCATGTGAGTATGCTCAGAAGATATTGGTCTAATCCGACGCATATGCTACCAACTCAGGAGATTGAAATAGCTAATAACTTGAGTTATGTAGAGGAATTAGTAAAGATAGTGGGGTATCAGAATAAACAGTTGAGAAACTGGGTAATTCCATTAGTGAAATTCCATTAGAAGAATCATTCGAGTGAGGAAGCTACATAGGAAACAAAGGAGTACATGAGGAGACAATACCCCCACCTTTTTTAATAATCAAGTAAGAATTTCGTGGACAAAATTTATTTAATGAGGGGAGAATTGTAATATGCCATTTCCAGTACTAAAAGGTTAGAACCCTAGATTTCTGTAAATGGGAAATACCATTGAGAAGTTAGGAAATGCATTTCATGCTCATACATAACATTACCATACACACACACGTGAATTTGATTTTTGTACACATTACAATGATTGTATATGCACTCAATTGACATTTTCCGAGTATAAATAATTTTAAGGTGATTATGATGTGAATAGTAAATATTATGTATTAAATTTTGATTTGGTGAGGATAAATGTTAATTTAGAAAATTTATTGAAAATTGAGAAATTTTTGAAATTTTGGGTATATTTGGACTAGGAAAAATGCCTAATGGTAAGACAGTCGATTTATGGTAATAAAAATAAGTGTCAATTGGCAGTAGAAATTATTGACAAGTGACTAAAAGATTTAATGACAATTGTCATAGAAAATTGGGAGATATTTTGATTAGAAATCAGGAGACAAATGAACTAGTTATTAAAGAGAACCAAACGGAACCATGGGAAGGTGACAAATGGCAAGTGACAAGTATCACTTGCCTTGCTACATCTTACCCACGATATTCACACATAATGAAAGACTAATTTAATTTTTGCCTTTGACTTGTTATTTGCTCTCATCTCTTTGTTAATCTCTTTTCTTCATCTTCTTCGTTATCTTCTTCTTCATCATCTCATGACACTCTCTTCTCCAAGCATCACCCGTTAAACCTTGCTCTCATCCATCATTTACTACTTCCGTTTTTGTTGACTTCATCATCTTGTTACTAGAAAAACCTAATCTTCCCACCATCAATGATGACGATCGTGTAGCATAAGGAGTTAAGGTTTCTTGAACATATTGAAGAAGCTTCAAGTTTAATCAAGTAAGTAGCATGTTTATCTTCATGGGTTGTTACAAATAAATCAAAGATGGTGATTATTTTGATATTAAATGATTATGTAAATGGTGATGAATATATTTGTAACGTGGATAAAGATTGGGTATACTCATGTTCTATTTTGTGTGTATGATGAGCAATAATTTATGGAGTGCTATTAGGATGTTTTGGGATAGATTTGGAGTGTAAATAGTGTATGAAAATGATCAAAAATGTTGATGAATATATGGACATATTCATAACTTGTTTTGTGTTTATGGTGAGTAATAAATTTTGTATGTATTACAGATGTTTTTGAAATGGAAATGGTATTTGAATTAGAATAGAATGATGTTGAATGAAGAGAAGTGTTTATCTCATATTATTGTGTTAATGATGAGTGCAAAAAAATGATCAATAAATGTATGTGTTGTGTTCCTTTTTTAGAGTATTAAAACCATGAGTTATAAATTTTTATGTAGATGAAATAGATTGCAGATTAAGAGTATAATGAAAGTGAGATTTATGTTTAAAAAAGATTTTGAGTTATATTCTTGAAATGAGAATAACTAGGACTTATGAGTGATAATGAATGATATGTGATATGTTTTATTTTCGTATGATTAATGAACCTTAAGTTATGAGTTGTCTTAAGAATGATATTGAGATGAAATTGAGGTAAAAGTGATGAGGTTATGTAGTTTAAATGATGAACTATGGAGATGATTTATTGATGTTTTATAAAAGAGATAAAACATGGAAAGAGTTAGCATTATATGTATGATGGGATTAAGTGATTAGTTAATGGATCAATTTAGTAGTTGTGAGTGTTCGCAAGGTTACAGGTGCTAAGTTTTACTATTTAAAACCTTGGTAAATTTCACAAGTGCACAGGTTGTTCGCATAGTGCCTAAGGTATCAATCCCACGATGAGGGCTAACTAGTCCTCAATCTATGGTCGAAAGCACTACTAAACAATTGTTTAACAAACGATAACTTTAAACACAAGAATTAACTAGACCAAATAAACCAAATCAATCAACAAAAATAATGATTAACAATTAACACTTAATTAAAAACAATCAGAATGACAATAACAACTTAAATACGAAATTGAAATGGAATTTAGCCAATTAACGAACAATGACCATACACCCAAGTTCCACCTAATGAGTTTACCGAAAAAGAGAAAGGGAAAATTACCTATCCTTAATGACATCCTAACAAATTATGATTTATTGTATGAATGGTTCTAGAAGATCCCAGGGTCAACTGCTCTCTCTCAAGTTATAATTGAACCCTAAAGCATAAACCCTAATCAAATTATAGGAGGTTGTAATCTCTCAATTACCAACCTATCCAAAATCTAATTAATTCTTAAGTTCTCTAATACACAATTGGAAACCTGATGTGATCTCTCTACACAACAACTTGATTTAATTTTGGATCTATTAATCTGCCTAACTCTTGTCAACCCAAATTAATCATTTTCTCTCGATTCATCCTCTCAGTTTATTATAGAGATATTAATCACAGTATAAATCAAAATTAATACAATGAGCACATAAAATGATCAAATTTCATTAAATCAAAAATAATAATCCAAAGATGAGTATAGAACATCAACCACAATGCATTCTATAATCAACTATCTACAGCAATTCTATAATTGAATAAAATTGAAATACACAGGAACCAAAACTATGACAAGATGATAGGAGGTCGCGACTTTGGAAAGCTTCTTAGTCCGGGAAGTATGTCGTGTCTGCGTCGTCTTCCTCTTCTCTCTTCCTTCTTCTCTTTCTCAATCTCTCGAATCTCTTTTAGGTTTTTGTTGGTGGCTGATCTAGGTTCTTCTAAGGCTCTCTCCAGGCTGCTACATCTGATCTCTCATGTTCTATTTATACTTTATAGGCTCTGGGTCAAAGTTGGATCGAAATGGTCAAAAATATCCTACGAAACTTGAGTTTTTTTGTCAGCCTGATGTAGGGCACAATCGTGGCCCTGCCTACCACGGTCATGGCCAATGCTTTAACCTTTCTGTCATGATTTCCTGACTGAATGCTCTTTGTCACGATCGTGCTTCAAGTGCATGATCGTGGCCTGGCTGCTGCTAGCCCATCCTTCTTTGTCACGATTGTGGCCTGTTTACCACAATCGTGAGCTATGTCCTTAGCCCGAAAACTCCTTGAATCTTACCCATTATTCATCGTTTACCTTGAAACACTAATAAATGCATCAAGGTACCTCAAAAATATAACAATTAAGCTCAAAGCTTCAAACTAACCCATAAAAACACACAAGCTAATATAATTAAACCCTAAATGCACACTTAACCCTCAAAATCACACTAAATACATAACAAATTAAAACCTAAAATATCATGTAATTCATAACTATCAGTGAGTTTAATGCAACTAATGGTGGTTGGATTTGTATGAAATGAAGTTGCATAAATGCATATGAAATTTGGAAAATTGTAGTGTAAATGATGTTAGTATGTGTAAAGAATTTGTGGAAAAATGAAGGAAGAAAAATAGGGTACGATCGTGACCTAGAAAAAATTTGGTTCTGTCACGATCTTGACAGTGTCCCCATGATTATGTCGAGTTCCACGAGCTTCTGTCATGATCGTGGGAAGGTCCACCACTATCATGGGTAGGTACAATGAAAGAAATGTTGTCTTTTAAGTGATGTTTGAGATAATTAATGCTAAGATACTTTCTTATAATGTATTTAGGCTTGAATGAGGCCTAGAATGAACCTAATTTGATGGTGGATTAAGTGATTAAAGTGAGTAAGGTGTATTAGGTATAAAAGAATTATTGAATGATGATGTTAAATGATCATGAGATATGAATTAAGGAATTGAGCATGCGTTATACATAGAAGCACAAATCAAACGACTGCATCCAGATATTGTCAGGACATTAAGGCAATAGCTATTTAGAGCGTATTATGAGTAACCTAGATGTTCGCACTAAGATTGTTTGTATTTGCTTAAATTTAAATTATTGAAATAACATTGATGTGAATGTGTTAATTTTAGACATTGATAGTTTGAGGCGTTTGATGAATGAGAATTGCATTGGAAGTGCTCATTGCATGTGAATCTGACAATAAGTATAATCAACATAATTGTTGAATGCCAGACTTAGGTCTGATGAAAATGTGAAATTGAATGTGTAAACTGAATAAAAGTGACTAATTCAATGTATGAGATTTGATGCATTTCATTACATGATATGCATGATCAAATAAATGCAGTTATAACCAGAATTGCCAGTGAAAAAGAGCTTAAAGCTCAAAATGTGTGTAAGAGTCTTAAGCTCACTATATAAAATGAGCCCGTTATCCTCAATGGATATGGGACAGTTATCAAAGAGCTCAATATCCACAATAAATACCAGACAAGTAAAAAGACACTCGGTCACAACAACGTAATAATTAAATTTGAGTAATATGTGCATTACATATACATTTGATATGTATGTTTTAAATGATCAAAATGAAGTCTTTGAATTGTTCTGAATGAAAAATGTTAAACAAGTGAACAAAATGGCATTTAATACTATATGATGATTAGTGAAGTGAAGTGCATTATGCGATGATATGAATTGTTTATGAACTATTTCTGTGATTTGATATGAATGAGCACATCGATGATAGATTACTCACTAAGTTCGTAAAACTCATCAAAATTGTAACATGGGTTTCCAGGTATGGGAGAGGAGACTTAGTTACTAAGACGTTCTAGAAGAAGTCTAGTACTGCATCATAGGGACTTAAGAAAATGGCTCAAAGGTTGGTCAGCTGAGATCGAAGGATCTAGATAGAATATTTTTGTAAAATTCTCATTTTATGTAGAATATGTTGTAAAGAATAATAGACTCATAAGCTTTTGACTTTGTATAGATAAATGATTATGTATAAAAAGATAGAGTGCATTATGTTTTATTAATGGAATAAACAATGGATCTTTTAGATAGATTGTTTTATTTGTATGATGACATCATAAGGATGTCATTGCTCTAACACACCGTTTCCATCGGACATGTGCTCCAATGTCTTCGGGACGTATGAGCATGTGTTAGTGTGAATGGTGTGCTACAATAAACCTCATATGAATTCTAGTGATGAAGTTTGGAAGACATAAAAACATCATTTAAATAATGATGATCAAACTTCATGTCTAATGTTAGCTAGTATGTCTATTGAGCTTTAGAGGCAATATAAATAAAAAAATGCTCATATTATGACCATAGATTTTAACAAGTTGTTTGATATACAAACTGGTACTAAATTTTGATGCTTTTGAGGCATTTATTTCAAAATATAACAATAGAACGATCTTTAGTAAATTTATGTATACAAAAAACAATTAAAATTAAAGAAGTTTAACTTAACAATGGCTTCCGAGTTCTCTCAACTGGGAGTGCAAGTAGCGACAGTGGCAACTATCGTCCGGGTCAAATTTCAGAATGATATTATTGCTTCGAAGTCGATTGGAGGGGCTGGTCCTATGGTCACCGACCCTACCTCAGGTATGGGTTCCAGTAACTCAGTTTCAGTCGTTGGAGTGGAGAATCCTGCCTTGGTCGTTGGCAATGAGGAGCTTCATGTGATGGAGGTCGGTAGCCATAGCCCCTTGACAGGACTAGGCAATGGTGCTAGCTCGGGCGATCGTTCTTATGCGGCTTGCTTGGGGACCACGCTACAGGACGAGGAGGCTAGGGTTTTAGAAGATGGGGATATTTGCATGACTCGAAACCCTAAGGGCGTTGACTTTACCATCTCTACAGGGTTACTAGATCATTTATGTAGACCATGACGCCATTTTGTTGTGGTTAAGATCCTAGGTCGTAAGGTTACGTATGGTTTGATGTGTAGCCGACCCAAATTGATGTGACAATTATCAAAGCCTATAAGAGTGATTGATCTTGATAATGAGTACTTCCTGTTGAGGTTAGGTAATGATGATGATGTTCAGAAAGTGCTGCTTGGTGGCCCTTATGTTATTCTCAGCCATTATCTGATGGTACAGTAATGGACTTCGGCTTTTGACTCTGCGACTGCCGGTGCTCCTACGGTTACTGCATGGGTTTAATTTCCTGATTTACCGGTTTATTATCATCGCTTGGAAATCTTAATGACCTTTACGACGGCGGTGGGCCATCCTGTTCGAGTGGATAACAATAACATTGAGTTAAAGCGTGGAAAATTTGCTAGGGTAGCTGTGGAACTCGAGCTGGGGAATCCGTTGGTGACAGGTTTCAATGTTAATAATAAGTGGCTGAGAGTGGTTTATGAGAGGTTACTGTAGATTTGTTTTGCTTGTGGGAGGGTGGGGCATAACCGAATCGCGTGCCCTTATGTTCAGGTCTTGCCTGTTGGTACAACGGACACTACTGTTACCGACTCTGTACGGGCTATGGACTCCACGGTGGATGAGTTTGGGCCATGGATGATGGTGGCTACGAAATGACGTAAGCCCTTAAGGGATCCCGGTAGGGGTCGCTCTCGTGAGCGGCATGGCCAAGAGAAGGGTGCAGAGCCACAACGTGGTATGGGATCACATTTCACGGCCCTAGCTGTGGAGGTTGATGGTGTTGATGCACAGGCCCCTTGGGCAACTAGGGCGGACAAAGGGAAAGTGGTAGCAGGTGCAGGTTCTCATTCGAGATCCATATTGCGTCTGCCAAGGCAGGATTAGTCGATATCTAGTGCTGAAAGCTCTATGCTGAGTGGGTCGAGGGCTACGAGTGCAGTTTTGGCATGGAATCCTGGGTCTAATTTGTTACCTATTACTGGGGTACAAGGATTAGAGACACGAGCTAGTGCCGCTGCGACTTTGGGTTCGGATCAGTCGAGACAGACATTACCGGTGGCTGTGGCTGCTTCTGCAAGGCCGAGTGGCTTGATTGATGTAAGGGCACCTTCGCTGGGTTCCGCTGATGGTTCCTTGGTGCATTGGGCTAGCATACAAGGAGTTAAGCAGGTTTCCATAGTGAGCAGTCCTGTGAAGGTGTCGACTTCATCAATACCTATTGCACCTGTAGATCCAATCCCTGATTTGAGAGTTGGTGTGGGTTCAGGTGTGATTGTGGACGGTAGCTCGGTGGTTTCGGATAGGGTGAAGGTCTCATTTCCCCCGAGTGCTTAAGATGAATTTCTACCATCGGAGGTGCCAGACATCTTGGATAGTGTGACCGTGGACCCCCTCCCAAGTCGTTCTATGCGTTCTAGAAAGAGGAGGGTCATACAGGAAAAATAGCCTATTGCTACAAGGAAGAGCAGTCGTAATGGGAAGGATGGGGATCTTAGGGGTCTCAGTGGCTCTCAATGACTGGTTTTTGATATTTTATAATGTTAGTTATATCATGGGATTATAGAGGGGCTGCTAGTCCTGATTTTAGAGTGGTTTTTTGGGAGCTCTCACGGGTTCATAGGCCGGATGTGTTTGTTGTGTTAGAGCCACATATAAGCGGTGATCGAGCAGCAAAGGTTATTTCTAAATTAGGATGGCCGAATCATTATTGTGAGGAAGATCAGGGTTTTTCGAGAGGGATCTCCATTTTTTGGAGTCATAATTGTCAGGTTATAATCTTACACAGTACTTGGAAGCTGGTGTATATACACGTGGCCCGAGCTGAATTGAGTGTGCTGTGCACTGCCATGTACACCAGTCAGCAACCAGTTCGGTGGGCCTAGCTGTGGTCTGATTTACGTGGTCTCTTGCCGAGTATAATTGGTCCTTAGGTTTTGCTTGGTGATTTTAACTATTATTTATCCCTGGGTGAGAGGACTGGTGGGGTTCGGTTGTGTGCGCAGCGATCTATTGAGCTGTCTACGTGCATGGATGTTTGTGGGCTTTCGGACCTAGATTTTGTTGGTCTGAAATTCACGTGGTTTCGGGCAATCTGTGGGTTTGTCTTGATTGGGCACTGGTTAATGCAGCTTGGTTACGACGATTTCCAGCTAGTTGTCTTCAGCATTTATCTCAGGTAAAATCTGATCAGCAGCCCATTTTGTTGCAGGCTAAGGGTGGTGTGCCGATGAACAGGTCTAGTCCTTTTTGTTTTCAGGCCGCTTGGTTGACGCATCCTAGTTTTGCTGCTTTGGTGCAGAAACACTAAGGTGGTGATAGGAAGTGGATATCTGCATATGAGTCTTTCGTTCTACATGTGAGAAGATGGAATTGCAGGGTTTTCGGTGATATTTTGCTTCGTAAGAAGCATTTGCAGGATCGGCTCTCTCGGGCTGATGCGGCGGTGGCTGAGGATTGGTCGATGGACTGGGAGGATGAGTTTCAGGAATGCCGTCGTGAACATGAGTTGACTCTTGTACAAGAGGAGATGCTGTGGCGGCAAAAATCGTGGGTTAATTGGACCAATCTAGGTGATCGAAATACTCATTTTTTTCATATGTCGACTTTGGCTCGACGCCGGCAGAACAGAATTACCATGTTACAGAGCCTAGATGTTAAGTGGCAGGGGGATGAGGATGTGCTTAAGGATATGGTTGTTGACTATTTTAAGTCTCTGTATATGGAATCCTCTGTGCACAGGAGCGGGCTTGGCATCGTTGCCACGTTTGCTAGTGTGGATTGCTGAGGTATTTTTCAGTAACTTTGTTCAGTTTCAATGAAGGCAGTGTATTTTTTTGTGAAGTCTATGGGACGTTTCAAAGCTCGGGGACCTGATGGGCTTCAACCTATATTTTACCAGAGTCAATAGGGCGTTGTTGGTCCGTCAATGCTGCAGGTGGTCCGATAGTTTTTTTGTAATGTTACGATGGATGCGAGCTTAAATGATACTTTTATAGTTCTAATTCCTAAAGTTGCTAGTCTAAGTGGGGTTCATCAATTTCGACCAATTAGCCTATGTAATGTGCTTTACAAGGTTATCACAAAGCTGATTGTTGGCTATATGAAGCCCTGTATGCACACCTTGGTATCTTAATTTCAGACTAGTTTTGTTCCGGATCGTCAAATTGTGGATAATGTAGTGGTGGTTCAGGAAATTATACACGCTATGCAGCGATGTTCTGGTAGGAAGGGTTGGATGGCAATTAAGCTAGATTTGGAAAATGCTTATGACTGTTTCCATTGGCCTTTCATTTCGGATACCCTTTTGTTGGCTAGTTTTGAGCCTGACTTGGTGGATAAAATTAAAACTTGCACTTGCTCGTCGTCTATGAGAATCTTGTTTAATGGTGCGCTAATGGAAGCTTTTTTACCATCATGGGGTGTTCGACAAGGTGACTCTTTACCACCTTATCTGTTTGTCCTGTGTATGGAGAGGCTCACCCATATTATTCAAGATGCAGTCTCGAGTGGCCTGTGGAAGCCGGTTAAAATGGGGTGAGCAGGACAGTTAGTTTCGCATCTTTTCTTTGTTGATGATCTGTTCTTGTTTGCTGAGGCTTTGGTACAACAAGCTGAGATGATTAAAGGTTGCCTTGATGTTTTTTGCACCAACTCCGAACAATAGGTGAGTCTTCAAAAATCGATGGTGATGTTCTCTAAGAATGTATCATCGGACTTACAGCAAGGTATATGCTCCCGCTTGGGTATCCGCAAAGCTAGTTCGGTCGGGCTTTTTTGGGGGTCTAATTCCTACAAGGGCGAGATCGACGGCAGTTTTATTTGAGGGTCCAAATCAAGAAAGGAAGAATGCTTGTACTTACTTGTTTAAGCTCCAAATTCTTCAAACTCTTCAAGATCTCCACAAC
>JAOSBN010035963.1:0-23370 GCA_027563595.1 Erythroxylum suave
CGAGGATCCCTGTCGGAAACTATAGAATCTAGAATCCCATGCAGTCTCACTATCTCATCAATATACTTCTTTGCTAGGACATGCAGGGAATTAGTCTGTTTGATTGCTAGAAAATAGGCTGACTTCGTCAAACGATCAACAATGACCCATATGGCATCATGCTTCCAACTGGTTTTGGGCAAACCCATTAGAAAGTCCATAGTCATCCTTTGCCACTTCCATTCAAGAATGGACAATGACTTTAACTTTCCTGAAGGTGCCTGGTGTTTAGCCTTAACTTGTTGACACACTAGACACTTACTTGTATATTCTGTTATGTCCCTTTTTATGCCTTTCCACTAAAAATGCTCTCTCAAATCCCTGTACATCCTGGTGCTACTTGGGTGTATAGCATAAATCACATTATGTGCCTCATCTATTATCTCATTCTTCACCTCCTTGACATCTGGGATACAAAGCTTATTTTCGACAGTTATGAGTCCATCATCCCTCACTACCTTTAGAATTCTTGCCATTCCGAATTTCTTCTCAGAGCTTGCTTAATTCTGCATCCTGTGCTTGTAACTCCCTAACCTTTTCCCTGAGTATCGGTCTCACTCTGAAAGTAGCAACCATACACTCAGGTTCCTCCTATTTCAAACATATTCTAAGCTTAGCCATCTCTTCCAGTAAAGGCAGATAAACTGTCTGAACATGGGCTATTGATGATTTCCTACTCAAGGTATCAGCCACTATATTTGCCCTTCCTGGATGATACTTAATCAACAAATCATAATACTTAATTAGCTCTAACCATCTTCTCTGTCTCAAATTCAATTCTTTCTGACTCAATAGATACTTGAAACTTTTGTGATCTGTAAAAACCTTCGTCTAAACTCCATACAGATAATGTCTCCAAATCTTCAAGGCAAAAATCACTGCTGCCAACTCCAAATCATGGGTTGGATAATTCAACTCATATGCCTTCAGTTGTCGTGAAGCATAAGCTATCACCCTGTCTCCCTACATCAACACACAACCTAAACCCTTTCTTGAGGCATCACTGTACACTGTATAGTCCTCATCTCCATTAGGCAAAATCAAAACTAGAGCACTTGTTAATCTTCGCTTGAGCTCTTTAAAGCTTTTTTGACATTCCTCACTCCAGATAAATTTCTGATTCTTCCTCAATAACTTGGTCATCGGTGCAGCTATCATAGAAAATCCTTCAACAAATCTCCTATAATATCCTACCAAACCCAAAAAACTCCTCACTTCTGTCACTGTCTTTGGTGCATGCCAATTCACCACTGCTTCAACCTTCCTCGGATCAACATGTACCCCATCTTTAGAAATCACATGCCCAAGGAAAATCACCTCATGAAGCCAAAATTCAAATTTGTTGACTTAGCATAAAGCCCCTTCTCGCTCAATATTTACAACACTCTCTTGAGGTGTTCCTCATGTTCCCATTCACTCTTAGAATACACCAGAATGTCATCGATAAATACTATGACAAACTGATCTAGATACTCCTTGAAGACCCTATTCATAAGATCCATGAAAGCAGCTGGAGCATTGGTCAAACCAAAAGGCATAACTAGGAACTCATAATGCCCGTAACGAGTCCTAAAGGCTGTCTTACTCACATCAGATTCCTTAATTCTAAGCTGATGATAACTTGACCTGAGATCAATCTTAGAAAAGACCCTTGCTCCCTACAGCTGGTTAAACAAATCGACAATTCGGGGCAAAGGATACTTGTTTTTGATGGTCACCTTGTTGAGTCTCTGGTAATCGATACACATCTACCATGTTCCATCCTTTTTCTTAACAAATAGAACCGGTGCTCCCCAATTCGGTCTTATGTACCCCTTCTCTAACAGTTCCTCCAACTGGTCCTTAAACTCCTTCAATTCAGCTGGAGCTATTCTATAAGGTGGTGTGGAAATGGGTGCGATTCTGGGAATCAAGTCAATGGCAAACTCGATTTTCCTCACCGGTGGCAAACCAAGTAAGTCCTCTAGGAACACATCAAGAAATTCCCTTACAATCAGAAAATCCTCTAACCTCCCTTCATTCACATCAGAATCCACAACATGTGCCAAGAAGGCTTCATATCCCTTTTTGATCATCCTGTCAGCTAACAGAGCTGAGACAATTCTCAGTGATGGTGCTCTCCTGTCTCCCCCCCCCCTAAAAACCACCTTCTTTCCATTGCCTAGATTAAATTCCACTTCTATAAGGCCAAAATCTAACTTCACCTGATACTTCTCCATGGCATCCATTCCAAGTATAACAACTAAGCCTTTGAGGTCTAAAGGTAGTAAGTCCACTGCTAGTCTAGCACCATCAATGAAGAGTTCACAACCCTTATACACTTGAACGATTATCACATTCCTCCCTAGAGGTGTACTAACAAGCAAAGGACTATTCAAAGGCACTAACTTCACATCATGCATCATCATACTTGCAGAAACAAATGAATGTATGGAGCTAGAATCAATCAAAACATATACTTCAGAATTAAGTAACTGAGTTATACCCGTGACAACTTCAGGTGCGGCTACAGCTTCCTCCTTTGTCATGGCAAGCACCTTTACCTGTGCCTGACCCCTTGGCTTTCCTGAAGGAATAGCCTTTCTAGCAGCTCCAGAACTGCCCACCTCAGTGACTGGTATGGTTCTTACTGTTTCAGCTCTCCTTGGGGCTTGTAATCGTGACCCCTCATTCCCTGTTACTTAGGGATAGTCCCTAATCATGTGTCCCTTCTCTCCACATCGAAAGCATGCCCCCAGTAACTTGAAGCACTCTCCCTTGTGCAATTTCCCACAATGCTCACATTGGGGGTTTATGATCCTGCTCCTCTCCACCCTACTATTGCCCCCTGCTGTTGAGGCTTGCACTGACACTGCCCTTGCTTGCTTGTTCTTAGCAGAGGCACCACTCCCTGCCTCACTCTGTGTACGGGAGCTCCTCACATCCTTCTCAGGTATTGGAGCACTCACACCCTTTGTAGAAAATTGATCCCAGTTCTTCCTCTTCCTGCTTACTTCATTCCTTATATTCTCCAGTTTCTCAACCTAGAGTGCAGCACCTACCAACTACTAGTAGTCACAAAAATTGTGGATCAACACCTTCTCCTTGATCCCTAAATGGAGACCTACCTCAAACTTACATATTTTATCTTCCTCATTCACCACAATGTTTGCTACATATCTAGAAAGTTGTGTGAACTTCATCTCATACTCACTCACACTCATGTCCTTCTATCTGAGATTGAGAAATTCCCTGGCCTTCTCTTAAATATAGACCCTCAAGAAGTATTTCCTCCTAAAAGCTTTCAAAAAGTCTCTCCATGACAGTACCGGCGGTATGTTCTGACTATGGGGCACTAATTCCCACCAATGAAGTGGGTCCCCCTATAGCAAGCTCATTGCATAATCTAACTTCTCCTCATCTGAACACTTCATCTGAATCAGAACCCTCTCAATCCTCTTTAACCTGGCTTCAGCCTCTTCTGGATTTGTAGTTCCGTTAAAATCTATAGCTCCATACTTATGAAGCTTATCATACTATCCACTCCTCTCCACTGGAGCTTGCATCGGAACTTGAGACCCTTGGCCCATGGCATATGAGAAAGCTTGAGCAAGGGCTTGAAAGAAACGCAGATCCATGGGGTTTGCTTAAGGCATAGGAGGAGGCGGTGGAGGCACCTCATGTTGCACGCTAGGTGCCTTAGAATCAGGAGCAGAGTGTGTCCCCGCATCTTGTGGGACATAGGATTCATCAGTGCTCCTTTGGCAAGAGTCAGATCGAGTCAAAGCTCCTCGAGTTCTTTTTCGAGACAGCATAATCACTCCTTCAATATAAAACCAATGAAAATATTTAGTTCATGCACAACAGTTTCAAAGTATGCAAAAAACAGCTCAAATCATACAAAACAATTTCAAATCTTGTGAAACAATTCAAAACAGTGCAAGTTGTTCATTTAAAACGATGCATGTTCATTTCATGTCCTATATCTTAAACCTAGTCCCCAACTTGGACCTAAACCTAGTCACTCTATTACCACAACATGTTAGACCCCGTTTCTAGAGCCCAACATCAGACCTGGGATCATGAAGCTTGAGTAGGGAGGAGTCCTAGAAGTTGGAAATTTGAAAGAAACTCCCTCGGAAGCAAAGGTGGGCTTCACCGCGGTGTCAAGTATCTTCACCACGGTGAAAAGTATAATCTTCATTGTGGCCAAGTCGCCACATGAATTACGCCGTGGCAAAAACCCCTGAAACAGAAATCCATACCCAAGCTACCTATCTTACCAAAATGTAAACTTAAAATCTTTCAACCACATTCATCATTTCAACCTAAAAACAAAATGGATAAGAATCTAACCATAACCAATTTCTCAAAATCTTAATCTCATTTCCCAAATTGATTACTTTGCAAAAACATAATAAAAATCATATACAATACCAACATATATTTCATTAATATCAAAAGTAAGAGTTTTAAAATGCTTTAATGGGCATTTTGAGTCCTCTTACATCATAATCCAAAATACAAAGTCTATAAAAACTAGAATTGCTCAAAAATGCGACTAAAGCATTATTTTATATAATCTAACTTCAAAAACAAACAAAAGAAAATATTTAGACTGGAGTGATGCCTTGACTCTTAACTCGATCACTCGATAATTTGTCCATCGCTTGAAGATGGGAAGGAAGATGGAGGGGGTGAGCTTAAAGCTCATTGGTAATAATTTTATAATTGAGAAACAAGTAAAAACATTTTCATAAACTCATTGCCAATATACATTTTGGAAACCATAATAATTTCACATAAAAATCACCAAACACTTATTTCTCAAAATTCTCATTTTATCAAACAGTTCATGAGCAATTATAAATCATGTATGCCTCTAACTTGCTAACACATAAGCACATCAAAATGGTTTGGCTGGATCCAAAACAGAACGTACTACACATTTCATATAAGGGTCCAGTGTAGCCGTGAACAGAACGTACTATTACAATTCCACTTAATGGTCTTGCATAGTCTTGAATATGGGAGTCTATAAAGGAGCTCCATGCCACTAGCGGGCAAACGAGAGAAGCCTTTTATCAAAGTGCACTTGACTTAACTTAGGGGACCACCACAAAATCACATAATCATGCATTTCACATCTTGTAAACATATGGCCTCAACGACATTTTTCCAAAACTTGATTTCATAAACATAGTATCTTTTCAAAAATCAATAACCTTTCAAAATATCATTTTCATCTTTCATTTCATAAACCAATGACACAATTCATATAAAAACGTATGGCACATTATCAAAACATTCAAATAGCCTTAACGGCATATTTATAACAAAATTGAAAACATTTTAAAACTTTCTTAGTTTTTAAAGAAACATTAGGGGCTTATTACTTAATTATAAAAGTGTAACCCACCTTGAAATCCTTGCTTATAAACTTGCTTAAGGATGTCCTTCTTCTTGCTCCTCTTGCCTCTCTTGATCACCTTCTTGATTTCCTTTAACAATAACCAAAATTCCATTCAATTTGGTTTAGAAATCAGAAAGTCATACCTCAACAATTTAAACTACTTCTCATGCTGAAATAAAAATTTTATATTCAACTTCCAACCCAATATTGAAATCCTTAGAGACAGAATTTAGACTTGATTCCTTCATAACATTTGTATCCCTATGTCTCTAGTTTATAACAAATCAAAAATCAGTCCATTTAGATAACTGCACCAAAAGTTATACCTAAAATTCCATAGCATGTTCTGTGCTGGAAAGTTCGCCATGGAAAAAACCAAGTTCATCGCGGCGAAATTGTCCGAGTTCACCGTGGCAAAACCAAGTTTGCCGTACTGAAATTGTCCAAAAACTAGCTCTTAGAACATGTTTTGTGTCACCATGGTGAAAATGTCCAGAAACCCATTCCGAGAACGTGTTTTGGGACATTTTCCATCTTCTTACTTCCCACTTATCACATATAACCCATATTATCAGTAACCCATCTCTTCTACTTCATTTTCAACACAATTCCCATCCAATATCATTCACAACAATTCATAATCTAGTTTTTGATCATTAACCAAATACAACATCTACATAAACCATTCATCACAACTTCCTACACATATTCACTCTATTTTCACTTCTAACCATCACTAAACATGCTTCATCTAACAATTAAGAAGAGTTTATACTCATACTTACTTGGTTTAGCCTCAAAATCTTCATGCTCTTCAAGAATTTCCAAAACCCTAGCTTCTTCTTCTTCTTTTCTTCACTTCTCTCTTTCTCTCTTCTTTCACTCACATACAAGACTACAATTGATTCTTCCCCTCTTATACCTTTAATGAGTGAGCAAAGTTCACTATGCCCTTCTATGTAATGCCTTAGCCTTTTAACCTTTAGTGATCTTCCAAAAATGCCCTTATGCAACTTACAACATTAACACCTTAATTCCATCAATCCATGAAATAAATCCTCCTAAACTTGACATAATAATTAAACTACAATTAAAATGATTTACCTAACAAGACCACAAATTTATTTAAATCATACTTACTAAAATAATAAAAAAATTCGGGACCCAACATGCTACCTCTGCAAGCACTGCATGTGTGATCTTTCACATCACACTGGTTAAACATACAAGTTTAATAATTTTATTTATCTAACCAATTACGAGTATATTATCTGCTTATTGTAAAATATTTCTTTACTATATTTTAGGATCCACAACTGATCCGAAAAAGACAAGGTGTGTCATAAAAGGACACGGATTGGCAAAGATTAACAAGGTGATAGGTAAGAGATTGGAGATAGAGATCTCCCCCACTAAAGGATGACCAACCAGTTTCATACAGTCTACAAAATTATCGAGTGAGACTTGTGTGGTATCTTGAATTTCCTTACCTGTAAGAACAAAATAGAAAAAAAAAAAACTAATCAGGAGTTGGACATTGCATTGGATAAGTTAGACGTAAGTATTATAAAACTATCTAATTTGTATGTGTTTTCCATATGCCTAAAGCTTTGACCAATAATTTATAATTTTTTATAGTAAAAGTTGGAAGTCAGGGGAATGAGGACAGACAACAAAGTACATACTGCTGTCAAGAAGCTTCTTTCTTTAAGGTCTAAAGATCGAAGGTTTCATTTTGAAAAGCATTTTACCAAGCACAGAAAGGATGTTAAGCCGCAAAATGTCACAGTGGCGGAGTGGATAGATTTATGCAAATATTAGGAGCAATCAGCTACAAAGGTTAGTTAATTTGATCACAAAAATTAATTTCACAACTTTATTGACAACTGATTATATTTTAGTATTTATGAATTGTGATTTATAGATATTATAATAGATTTTGTTACGTTTATGGTTAGGAAAAATGTCAAAAAGCCAAATTGGCAAGGAGTCAGGTCAAATGTCTACCAAACTCTGGCTCTAAGGCGTTTGTAGCGATACGACATGAGATTGTGAGTTATTATCTTTTTAATTATATTTTAATTAGATTGACATTCCAAAATTTATAATAAATATTACTAATAATATATTTCTATACAACATAGTGACAAAGATGGAGAAGAGTGTGACCGGTTGAAGCTATGGTATCACACTTATTACGATAAAAGTAAAGGTCAATAGATAACTACGGAATGCAGAGAAAAATGGGTGAGCACACAGTTCATTTACAAATATTTGTTAAATGAGACTGTTTATCTAATTAATTCTTAATTTTTCAGGAATTAATGTGTAAGGAATTGGCAGAGTCAATAGAACAAGGTCATCCTATGATAGTGGATGAAGTGTGAGACAAAGTCTTAAGCACTAGATCTGAATATGTTGTTGGCATGGGAGTTGGGCCTCGACCACAAGGGAAGATTTCAGTCAGAAAGAGACTTCGAGATGAACTAGAGGATTCAAAGAAGGTTAATTAGGAGTTACAGTCTCAAGTCGATGAATTGAATAAAAAAGTTGAATAAATGCAGGATCGATTAACTACCGAAGTCAAACAACAAAGAATAGAATTTGAACAACAAAAAAAGCTCTTGGAACTTTTATGTACTACACATAATATTCATTTAGATTAGATATATGTACTCATATTGATATCTTATACACTTATGACGTACCTTTTATATTAATTATTATACTATGACATGTTTGGGAATTGGAATTAAATAATAAATTGTCTACGAATATAAAATTCTTGTGATACATAAATAATTATTAAAATTAATGATATACTAAAAAAATTGAAGAATTATTAAATAACTAAAATTCATAAATAATTAAATAAATAGATTTAACAATTTTTGTTATTTAAAAAATAATTATTAAAATTGGAAAATTATTAAATTAAATTTATTTTTGAAAAAATAAAAATAAATAAAAGAATAAAAGTGTATTCCACGACGTTTTTCTAAAACATTTCGTGACATTTTAAAAACGTCCCGGAATCATCCTAAAACTACATTCCGCGACGTTTTCGAAACGTCACCGAAAGCCACATTCAGCGAAGGAATTTGAAGGATTTAATAACATTCAAAAGCGTCACCGAATGTGGGTTAATGTCTTGGAATGTGGCTTTCCACGACGTTTCCTAAAACATCACAGAATGTGAAAGCGTTGTGAAAAGGCCAAGCTTTTAGTGAAGTTTTTATAAACGTAGCGGAATGTCAGGATATTCTTTTGATGTTTTACATAAAACATCACAGAAACCTTTTTCTTACACCACATTTCATAATATTTTTTGTAATGTTTTTTAAAACATCGCAAATTGTGTTCTGCAATGTTTTTGGACATTTTGTGACGTTTTAAAAATGTCACAAATTGATTTGTTTTCTTATAGTGTACCTCTAATAGTAGCTAGGAAAAGTTATCTTTAAATTAAAGAAATCTCTAAATTGTCCTACATATCTAAAACCACAAAATCATCAAGAAATATTAATTGGTCAAACATAATCAAGATATCCTCTAAAATGCTCTTACGATTGTCCTATCTACTGATTGAATGATTGTCTTAGCTAATTTAGGTTTAACCAATCTTATTCTATTATACACATAATATGGCATCAAATTAATATTAGCTCCTGAATTTGCTAGTTCCATTTCAATTAAAAAACTTACAATATTTTAAAGAAAACACCTTAGATTTGTAATTTTATAGGGTAGCTTGTTTTACAAGATGATAAAGCACTCATCATTAAAAGCAACTGTCAACAACTCCCTAAGTCTCTTCTTTTTAAAAAGGAGATCCTTTAAGTACTTAACATATTTTAGCATCTAAGAAAGATTTCAACAAAAGAAATGTTAAGATGTAAATATATAAAAAGCTTTAGGAATTTACCAAATTTATTTTCCTTTTTATTAGTGTTAGGTCTACTCATACATGGAATGTCTTTCTTTTTGGGTCCCTCTCTTTCTCTTTCTCTTTATCTTTATCCTTCTTTTCTAGTCTAATTACCATTTTCTTATATCCTTTCTCACTCTCATCATCTTTTAGCTCCTTTCTACTCCTTAAAGTTACCATATTCACTTGCTCCTTTGAATTTAACTCATTATTGCTAGGTAAAGTACTATGGTATCTTTTGGTGACAAGATTAACAAGATATCCAATCCAAATTTTTAGATTATAGATGGAGGCTTATTCATTTTGAAGAGACACTTTAGAGGTAGTAATAAATTTCACCATTAGCTCCTTAAGATTTGATTTCCCTGGGTGATGTTGTTATTACTAAAATTAAAGTAGAGTTTGATTGCTTCCTAAAAATTTAAGATGGTTTCTCTAGTCCAAATTATAAATGCCACCTTGTTTTGAGGTCAAATCCCACAAACTTTTTTAGTTGGCTATATCATTTAAAAAACCTAGCATTCATGATTAAGGCGTCCACCAACACAAATGTCACATCTCTTCGTTGGTGATAGTTAAGATTCTAAATACATATTGTTAATCTTCTTCCTTAAATCTTCCAACTTTGCTTTAATGTTGTTACCACATCGATGTTGTAGATAACACTTAATTTAGGCTTCGACCTTAGTTTTCTCTACT
Organism: Erythroxylum suave; assembly: GCA_027563595.1. Classification (NCBI taxonomy): domain Eukaryota; kingdom Viridiplantae; phylum Streptophyta; class Magnoliopsida; order Malpighiales; family Erythroxylaceae; genus Erythroxylum; species Erythroxylum suave. The sequence continues at coordinate 10,059 of JAOSBN010035963.1, forward strand.
AGTAATTGTTCATAGCTACATTCTCAATTAGCTCTTATAATTCTGTGTATGTTTTAAAGTAGTTTCCCACTCCTAAAAAAGGCATCAATTAATTTCTAAGATGTTTAATTTAGTAAACTATGAAAAGTTTGCATTTGCAATGCTAAATTGAGTTTATAATATGGTAACTTTCTTAGTAATTCTTTCCATCCCTCCTAGGTTTCATACATTGACTTTCTACTTGTTGAAAGAAGAATGTGTTATTTATGAGTATTAGTTGTTCATATTGGAGAAAATTAAATGGTTAAAAGCTTTTCCATGTTTAAGTGGTCTTATATCAAGAACGCAAAATTTTCAATCATGATTTAGCTCCATTCCTCAATATGGAAGGGAGCAAACTTAATTGAATTGCATCTTTAGAAACTTCAACAATTTTAAAAGTATCATAAATCTTTAAAAGCTTAGCAATATGTACATTTCAATCCTTATATGGCAATCGATAAAATTTTATAAGTTATTGAACCATCTCAATCATGTTAGGCTTGATATCAAAATTATTGGCCTCCACTACTTGAACTAAAAATGCTATACTTTTTCCTAGTGAGTGACTATCTATTATAGTAGTGCATTCTCCTCCATATCTTTCCTTTAATTAGGTTTCTTTCCATTCAATTCCAAATTAAATCCCTTTCTATCTCAAAGTTTGGAATAAGTTAGACAATTATTAGTCACAAACCAAGGTACCTAAACCATGACCTTAAAAAAAAGATCAAGAATGGAAGTTTTAAAATAAATAAAAAATAATTAGATTAATAAAAATACAATGTTCCTAATATCATAGTCTTTAGTAAAAGAATTAAGTGTGGGGAAATTGTTTTGTCTAATTTATATTGAATTTTACTTGCATTCATACCTTGATTTTAGTTATTTTTAATCCAAATTTGAGGTAAATTGAGTGAGAATGGTGTGACTATTGCATGCACATTAATTGGATTGTATTGTGAATGTTGCATTGGACATCAGAGGAATTTTGCATGAAAATGGGAGTGACATGTTAATTGCATGTCACAAATTAAGGTTACACCTGTGACCACGTAAGTAACAGGTGTGAGTTGCAGCATGGTCACACCCGTGACCATGTAAATCATAGGTGTGTTGTCATGGTCACACCAATGACCATGTGAGTCACGTGTAAGGGTCACACTAATGACCACCTTATGCACTATCGTGACCTATTAATCTATAATTTATCAACTTATTATGTGTCATCTGCAAGAGGGACAACTCAAAAACCTAGTCTTAAAGCAGACTACAAATAGAAAGAGTAAAGGAGGTGGCAACGCACTACACGCATTTCATTCTTTATTCATCATTCACTCTTCATTCTTCACTCAAAACACTAGAGACACTTCAGGAGAGAGAAAATAGAGAGAAAGAAGGGAAGAAGAGAAGAGAATAGAGAGATTCAGTGAAGAAGAGAGAAACATGACAGGGAGTTAGGAGCAAAACCAAGCCTTCAACCATCTAATGAGAACAAGCATAAGCAAAAGGCGACAACTAATGCGGGAAGATTGAGAAGGGCAGGAGACCATCATAACTTATTCTCCGATCTTTGTTTTCTTGCTTTATTATTCATCTGTTGTAGTGTTTCTTGTTTATTTACTGAAATTATTACTTTGTTAGCTTAACTGACTGTCACTTTGTTATCTTTTCATAGTTCATTTAGTATTCCTTATTTTATTACTTTAATACTTTTATTGATAGTAAATAAGACTGAAGTGTATAGAGATGATGAATTATGTTTATGCTATAATGGGTTGATCTCAAGTGTATAGAGATGATGAATTATGTTTATGCTATAATAGGTTAATCTCTTTTTCTTGGGAATTAATGTAGCTATTTGCATTATTGAGTCATGGATTTGTTGTCTTATTTATTTCTATAGTTTTTAAGGTGAATGGATGTAATGGAATGGCCAAACTTTGCATCATTTTAGTATTAAATGAAGGACAGAGAGGAGAAATTTAATACGGATTGAGAAACTACGGACGGTTAAGTTAAAAACTAGAAATATATTAACTTAAGTGATAATTAGTAGTCAAGTTTTTATAATTAATTCGGATAATAACTTGTTGAATACGAAAGCTAGATTAGTTCATTATTCGAGTTGATTTAGAATCCAACTGTTAATTTTAGTAAGACAATTATTTAATCATTTCCCTTAATGATGTATAGGAGATTAAATTAGAGAAATTAATTCTTAAGAGTCTTCCATTTTGATTAATCTATTCGTCTTCGCTTCTAGTTGATTCTGTTTACTTTTCAATCTATTTTTCGATTTTCTTTAAAGTCTTCACTCAACAAATCGGGATGGAATGTTCAAGATTGTATCCATTTTTATTTTTACTTTTGTTCAATGTTGATTTAAGCGGACCAATTTTACCTCAATGAGAGACGACCCTGGATAATCACTATAACTACCACATATACTTACGAATAGTATAGCCTAGGTATTTTTAGAACTTATTTGGGCACAACAAGTTTTTGACATCATTGCTGGGGAGGTGTTTAGTGTTTTGAACTTGAATTAATTTTGATTGTTTTTGTTTACTAAACTGATTTTGATTGTTCATGTTTATTTATGCATGCATTTTTTGTGTTATTTTATTAATGTGCTTTGTTAATTTTTGATATTAATTTAGTACTGTCTTATTTTATTAACATGTTTTATTATATGTTTTGTTACTAAATTTAGCATTGCCTTTAGTTAGTTTAAGCTAGGTAGGTGGACTATAGGAAGTGCACTCAATTAGTTTATGCTAGGAAGGAGATCTGTAAAATGAACTTGTCCCTTTTATTGACAACGTACTTCTAATAAAAAAACCTCAAGGGGACATTGAAGATGATTGCGAGGAACCCAAGTGTGAAGATCAATTTAATAACCAAAAGATGGGTGAAAGGTAGTTAGTGATGAAGGAGTATGCTAGACTTGTTATCAGTATTGCCACTTAGTGCATCTTTTTAGCAGAGGCAGATATAAACTATGGACTGAAGAGCATCCACTACAATATGCCACCATTTTCTATGCGGTTCCTAATGAACCCTTTCAACTTTATTCGGGAATTCTATATCACTCTCTAAACCTTCCCTTTGGATGGCTTAAATGAACATCAACTCAGGATGAGGTACTTCCCTTACACATTGAATCATCGAGGGAAGGCATAGCTGATGGCCCTTCCACCTGATTCATTGATTACATGGGAGAAGATTTGCAACAAGTTCATGGGAAAGTTCTATTCCCACCAGAAGACTTCTGAGTTGTGTACAAAGATAGCTACCTTCACTCAGTTGGAGGGAGAGTCATTCCATCAGGTATGGGATTGCTTTAAACTCTTGCTGATACAATGTCCACACCATCATTTCCCATTTCACATGCTAAACCAATTATTTTATGATGGGTTCACATAACAGTGCCAGTACATTGTAGACAATGTAGTAGAAGGAGTTGTAGGAGAGAGGAAAGCCAAAGAAACGTGTGAAATTTTCAAAATGTTGAGGGCCAATTCTCAACAAAAAAGCGTCAGGGAAAGAAGATTTGGAGTTCATGAAGTGAGCTCAAATCAAGAATTGGCTATACAGTTAGCTGAGTTGACGAGGAATATGAAGATGATAACTTCAAGGCTACCCTAAAACGTTCGAAAGCAAGAGGTGTGTGGTATATGTGAAACTTTTGATCATGGAGCTAATGCTTATTCATATTCTTCTGAACCTTTGGTAGATGGGGAAGAACAAGTCAACTTATTTAATAGTTTTCAACTAAGGAAGCGAAATGATCTATAATCAAATAACTACAACCCTGGTTGGAGAAACCACCCCAATTTCTTTTAGAAGACTAACAATCCCTAACCACAATATCAAAATTTTCACAGGCCAAACTTTTTCTAAGGATAATCCTCAAATGACAACCTATCAAGAAAGCCTTCTTTGGAGGAAAGCATGAATGCACTCATTTAGGAAACAACTTAGAATCAAGAAATGAACAATAAAGTATTCGAATCCTTAAAAGCAAATGACAAGAGGATTGAGATTCAATCAAAATGGAAGGTTTCCCAGTCAACCCGAGCAAGCCCAAGCAATTACCATTTTGAGAAGTGGTAAAGTAATTGATAATCATGTTGAGTTTCCTTCTGAGCTATCTGATACTAATAATCAAGAGAAGGAAAACCTCACCATAGAAGAAGATGAGCAGAATGACAAAAGAAATGGGAGATACCCTATAAGTTACATTAAAAGGTTAAACAACTTAAGCATGACACCAAGGACAATGAAGGAAAAAAATAACACAAGGTGAGGGATCCTTATCAATCTATAGTTCCATATCCAAGCTACCTTAAGGAATCAAAACAAGATGAGCAATTTTCCTATCTATATATCATGCTTGCTAAGTTCAATGTTAATCTACCATTGTTAGATGTGATTAGGAACATTCTGGCTTATTTCAAGTTCTTTCAGGAACTAAGCATCAAGAAACGAAAGTTAGAACCTAACAAAAAGTTGCTAGATTTGGAAGTAGCAAGTGCAATTCTGTAGCAGCATTTACCCCCCAAACTAAAACATCCAAGACATTTTATCGTGAAAGTATCCATGGGTAATGGTGATATGGTTAAGGGTATGCTTGATCTTAGATCGAGCATAAACCTTATGCCTCACTCTATTTATGAGAAATTGAATCTAGGACAGTTAAGACCTACGAACATGTGTTTCCAATTCACTAATAGGTCAATCTGTTATCCGAAAGGAATAATGGAGGACGTTTTAGTGAAAGTTGGAGGATTGATTGTTCCCATAGACTTGTTGTCCTAGAAATAAGGGTAGCGAAGGAGAAAGAAAAGAAAAACTTCAACTCCTAGGGAGGCCTTTTATGGCCACCACTAACATGTTGATCATGTCAAGAATGGGAAATTGACCATGAACATCTTTGGAGAAACAATATAATTTTCAATCATTAATTTTGAACCTATTCCCACTTCTAGTGTTTCTGAAGACTATTCTTTTATTAATCAAGTTAATGCTGTGGATTTTCATTTTTCCTTATAGGAAGAAGAAGAAAAGAAGCTGGACATAGTTAAGGAAAGTGACAAATGTTGCCAATTGCTAGTGAATGCAACTGAGGAAGTATCTGGGAGATTCTTGGAGGCAGATTCAAATGAAAAGGAGGAAATGGTGGAATCAATCACTTTGAGTGACCCACCTTGAGTATGACCATCAAGGTGTCCAACTGTAAGACATTAAAGAAGCAAGCCATTTAATTTCTGTTTGTTTTTCAATTATCCATTTGTTGTTAATTTTCTTAATGAACCTTAACCTAGTTTGTTTTCTTTGTGTGTGTAGGCCTACTCTTCCATCTCTTCTACCTATTTTCCTTGTAGTTGTTCTTTATTCCTTGACACAGCACACCACGTTCCACACCAAATCAACACAGTGATCACCCCTACATTCGTTTCATAGTTCTATCCCTTTCTTTATTACTTGATAGTTTAATTTCTTTTAGTTTAAATCCTTGTCCTTGTTCGTGTTGTTTTGTGTTTTAAATCCTTTGTTTACTTTTTTAATCACATTAGGAATAGTGTGATATTTATGTGTGTGCGCGTGTGTGGAAGGGGGGGTATATATATATATATATATATAAAGTTGTGTTTGTTATGTATGTTTTCCCATTTAATAGTTAGAGATGCATAGTCATGAAATAAACTCGGGATTAGAAATGCATAATATGAGTGAATGACTATACTTGCATACTTAGACTGATTGACCTAGATCAATTAAAAGGACATTAGCTTGTTGTGATAAATGAATGACACTTCTTTGTAACGAATTTGAGCCGTTTGAACTATTCAACACCAAATTCAAGTATTCTTTGTTGATATTGTTCTTTCATGCTTAAGGACCTCTAGAACTTGCTTGCAAATATTAGTTGAGATAACATAAACTTATGTAAGCATTGGAATGATGAGGGCAATTAGGATTTACCCCTTTTGCTTAAGAAGCCACTATAATGTCATCCTTAGCGAGCCCCTTTGAGCTTAAATGAAACATTTTCTTTCTTTAAACCCAAAATATGAGCCTTGAATTTGATTGTTTATCCTCTTCATTACACCTACCATAAGGCAAGTTGAACATTTGAGTGTGCAAAATTGGGTTTAGGGAATACTTGTTTGAACAAGTGTGGGAGAATCATATCATATAATTGGCTTTTGAGTTAGGAATGGGTAGGGTTGTAATAATTTGTATCTCTCCTCCACATTTTTCTCTTCTAAACTTAATCTTATTCTAAATAAATAAATGAGAAATATAATAAATAAAAAATCAAGAAGAAAAAAGAAGAAAAAGAAATAGAAAAGAAAAGGAAGGAAGAGAAGATGACCAGGAAATAAGAAAAAAAAGACAAAAGAAGGAAAAAATAGGAAGTGATAATTTTGTTAATGAGAGGAAATAATTGAGTGTTTTACAATTAATTGTTTTGTATTATTTTAAATACTCAATTTGTATTGTGGTTTTAAACTACAATTTTCCTTTTTCCTACCTTTAGCCTAACTCCATTACAATCGAAATAAAGACTTTCAGATTGATGATTGTGTTTGATATGAGTTGTAGACGTTGGAATGGTAAGCAATTTTATTATAGAATCCTTACATGAAATAAACGATGAGTAAATATATTATCCTACCATTGAATGCCTGAGAGTATAGAGAGTGGAGTGAATGTCTATCACACTTGTTGATGGTTCTTTGAATTGAAGTACTTGTTGTGTTTATTGAAATGATCGTTGATATCTTTGACTATTATTTAAGAAAATTATTTTTTCCATTGTTTGTTATTGTATAATCCAGTGTTCTTTATTTTGCTTGAGGATAAGCATAGTTTCAATTTGGGGAATTATTATGTCTGATTTCTATTGAATTTTGCTTGCATTCATACCTTGATTTTCGTTAGGTTTTTAATCCAAATTTGTGGTGAATTGATTGAGAATGGCGTGAATATTGCATGGATATTAATTGGATTGTATCGTGAATGTTGCATTCGATATCATAGGAAATTTGCATGAAAATAGGAATGGCACATTAATTGCATGTCATAAATTAAGGTCACAACTGTGATCATGTAAGTCATGAGTCTCAGTTGCATGATCACACTCGTGCCCATGTAAGTCAAGGGTATATAGCCATGTTCACACCCGTGACCATGTGAGTCACGGGTATGCAACCATGGTGTATGAGGTGGTCACGAGTGTGATCACCTTTGTCAACCCCGTACAACCATGGCTGAACACCCTTAACATGGCTATAAAGGGGTGACAAAGGTGTTCACACAACCATCTCATACACTCCCAAGACCCATTTTTCTTTAATTTATCAACTTGTTACGTGTCATCTGTAGGAGGAACAGCTCGAAAACCTAGTCCTAAAGTAGACTACAAATAGAAAGAGTAAGGGAGGTATGGCGCACTACACACATTCCATTCTTTATTCATCATTCACTTTTCATTGTTCACTCAACACACCAGAGACACTTCGCGAGAGAGAAAATAGAGAGAAAGAAGGGAAGAAGAGAAGAGAATAGAGAGAGTCAGTAAAGAAGAGAGAAACATGACAGAGAGTTGGAAGCAGAACCAAGCCTTCGACCATCTAGTGAGAACAAGCTGAAGTAGAAGGAGAGAGCTAGTGCAGGAAGCTTGAGCGGGGTAGGAGACCTTCTTACCTCATTCACCCAATCTTTGTTTGCTGGTTTTGTTATTTATCTGTTGTAGTGTTTCTTGTTTATTTACTGAACTTATTACTTTATTAGCTTAATTGTCTGTTACTTTGTTATCTTTTCATAATTCATTTAGTATTCACTATTTTGTTGCTTTAATAATTTTATTGACAATAACATGGGACTGAAGTGTACAGAGATGATGAACTGTGTTTATGCTATGATAGGCTGGTCTCTTTTTCTTGAGAATTAATGTAGCCATTTTAGTTTACTATGCATAATTGAGTTATAGATTTTTTATCTTATTTGTAGTTTTTGAGCTAAATGGATGTAATAGAATGGCCAAACTTTGCATCAGTTTTAGTATTAAATGAAGGACTGAGAGGAGAGATTTAATACAGATCGAGAAAATATGGACGCTTAGTTTAAGAACTAGAAACACATTAACTTAAGTGGTAATTAGTTAGGTTTCTATAATTAATTCGGATAATAACTTGTTGAATATGAAAGTTAAATTAGTTTGTTATTCGAGTTGATTTAGAACCTAACTGTTAATTTTAGTAAGATAACTATTCAATCATTTCCCTTAATCATGCGTAGGAGATTAAATTGGAAAAATTAATTCTCAAGAGTCTTCCATTTTGATTAATCTATTTGTCTTTACTTTCAGTTGATTTTATTTACTTTTCAATCTATTTTGTGATTTTCTTTAAAATCTTCACTCAACCAATCAGGATAGAATCTTTAGGATTGTCCTGTTTTTATTTTTTCTTTTGTTCAAAGTTAATTTAAGTGGACCAATTTCACCTCTGTGGGAGATGACCTTGGGTAATCTCGATAACTTCCTCATAAACTTGTGAGTAAGATAGCCTAGGTATTTTTGGGACTTATTTGGGAAAAACGTGTATCTAAATAAAAATAATATCAAATATCACTATAATGCACCTATCATTTGTATAGTATAGTCTAGTGACTACGATTTTTGACCTTACAAGGAGTATAAGTATTAGAACTTACCATCTTTGTAATATTGAATGTAACAAACAAATGATAGATTGAAAAGAAAATATAAATGAAACTAAAACAGCTGATCTAAAAATAGAAAACCAAAGAAATGAACAAGAATGATAACTAAATGGTAATTAGGATGTAGATATAAAATCCCTTGATTGTGTGATAAAGTGTATCCAACTAAAACTAGCCAAAGATCACTAGATAAATGCACTTATCATTATTATAATATAGTTTAGATGCAATCTTACGAGAATAATAAAAACCCGCTAATAGCTAGTAAATTGCAGTGATTTCCTCTGTCCTTACTTCCCTAAACTTGTGTTGGGCTACTCATATGAGCTTCTTTGAAAAAAAAATATTGACAAAATTTTTAGGAATTTCTTTTAAACTGATTCTAAAACCTCCAGAGGCAAAGCTAAAGTCAAATAGGATGATATTTCCATTCCAAAAGATAAAGAGGGACTTTAATATCATTTCTACTAAAAATATAAATATAATTATGATGATTAAGAGGCTTTAGAGATTATGTAAAAATAGACAATCCTTATGGTCCAAGTGGGTATATGGTTACTACATTGGAAGCAATAACATCTGGAACTACAATCTATCCTTTGGAGTTTCCTGGATTATGAAGAACATAATACAAACTAGCAGGAAGGTCTGGTTAGAGTTCATCAACCTAATTGGTAATGGAAAAGGAACCAATTTTTGGTACGATACTAGCTATCAATTAGACCATTATAAATCCATCTATCCATGCATATACTAAAGCCAGTGGTATGCACTGACTATACAGCTGCTGCTGCTCTCACTAATAGTTAGATATTTAATAATTATCCCATTCTAGATCATATAAAAAGGGAAATTATTCATACTCACCTTGATAATGATGATGACAGTATAATCTGGAAGCATTTCGGCTTAGGAAACTTTACAAATTTATCTTGCAGAAGATTCTTGAGAGGCAGATTAAATCCTATCCCATAGACTAATATGATATGCTCTACACATGTTAACCTCGAGCTATAACAACCTTATGGTTGGCTATGAAAAATAAGTTTCCATCAGTTGACCGAATCTCCAAATACTTGCAAATCCCTAACTAGTGCACTTTATGTAAGAAGGCTGAAGAAAGCAAGCAATGTCTTCTCTTTCAATGTGAATTCATCAATGAAAGTAAGAACTCCCTTCTTAATTTGTGTCATATCTTTAATGCTCCAAATAGCTAGAATATAATTATAAATTGGTGTACTATTATTAGGCATAAACACTAAGAGATGGTGATTTTATGTTATTTTGTCATTTATTGTGGCAGCTATTTGGGACGAAAGGAGCAAAAGAGTTTTCTAGAACATGGAGAAGAGCAAGGAGATCTTCCATAAAGAACTCATACAGAAAATCAAACAACATATCAACTTATTCAAAGAAAAATTTAGGGATAAGATCTACATCAATAACTCATAGAAGTTGTAATATACATAGCTAGCTGAAGGGTGACAATTTTCAATCTATAACTTAGCATTGTATTTGCATTGACATCTCCAATATAGGAGTTTGCTTACCATATTATAGCAATTATATTGTCCTTTGTTTATTTTGTATGCCTCAAAGGCTTAATACAATTCATTTTCTTCCCAAAAACAACCCAGCATTTAAATCAAAACTTACTATAAATTGATTACGTATAATAGCATTCCATACCAATTAAATGATAACAATAAGCTTAATGAAAAACATTAAACCAAAAATTGAATAATTGAGATAGCTACAGCTAGTTAATTTAGTTTTCTTGTTTCTCATAAGTTAAATATGCAAATTGATAAATAATCTATTTGCCACTTGTACTAATCTTCATGACAATTATGGATCACTGAGTTTATGGATAGTTATAGAATAATCAACATCAAATTAATTTGTCTAATTAATTAATAGTGATTACTCATGAAATAAAAGAAAAAATACAAGAAATACTTAAATTAAAACAAAAATCTATATTTAGAGCAAAACCTAACAAGGTTACAAATAGAGTTTTGAATCCCCATGAATCAAAATATTTAGATTTAGCCATACCTGTTATTGTTTTAACACCAAAAATAGAAGAAAAGATGAAAGATTAAGAGAAAACACTAAGAAAAATGAAAAGAGTATTATGGAGAAGTGAATGTGACATTTTCCTCTCTTTTTCCTACTCAAAACCTAGCTTCTCTCTATCTTGAACCCTTCTAAATAACTCCAAATCCCTGCATAAATGGGATGAGAATAAGTTTTCTAATTAAATTGAAACTTTTACAGTAAATTTGGCATTAGACTTAATTCGCCTTATCCACTACAACAATTTGTCAACATTTTCCAAAATTTGTGATTGTAACAAATAATGCTCCAATTTGATGCAATATCCACTTGTCACCTCTTAAAATAAAATAAATATTAATTTCTCCATTTGAGCATAAAAATTAATCCAACAACAAAAGAGATAGGTCCAATTAACACAACCAAATAACAAATTATCAATTATAAGCTAGATCCCTTTTGGTATTTGTATTAGATAAACCCTATGATGGATCTTGTGATGATTTTATTTTAATTTAATTTATTCTTTCATTTTATTGAGATTCAATTATCTGCTATTATACATTCTTGAATTAATATTGTTGGCATGTTGATTCATACATGACTTTATGAAATTAAGGATAAGAAATCCAATGTATGAATATATCTAGGAAAATTAAAAAGAGATGTATGCAAATCTAGAGATAGGTGAACATAAATCTTTTAGATTAAGGTTAAATCTAATAGTGAAATTCTTAAATAGATTAATGCAATTCTATGGGTTTTAGTTAGAAAGAGATTTCAATTAATCAACCTAAGATTAAGTGTTAATAGTCTTGAGAAAGAAATTAGCATAATTGAGGAATTTATACGATCTAATAGACTTTAGATTAAATTGATTCATAAAATCATAATTGCATGAAAAGTTCTAGGAGGATTCAAATTCGAAGTACCATTGTTTTGCTGATTGATTCTTTGTTCTTTTGTCATTTTAGTTTATTTGATTGTATTGATTTGTCTTCAGTTTATTTTCTTTTATTTTAAAAATGATTATTAATATCACCTTGACTGTCAGTTACATAATAGGAAAAAAGTTATTACTAATACTCATATCCCTCGTGAGATTAACTAGTATTTGTTAGTGTTACTTACAACTATATCTTGCGCTAACAGTCCACTGTAGAATGTTTGCATATAAGATGAGCCATTTAGAGCATGCCACTTTTTCTCAACCTGTGATAATAAGAATAAAAGAGAGTGTCACTTTGAAAGTTTTAGCCTCATCTGTGACACAGACATTTTAGACTTCAAATGTTGATTTGTTTCTTTTTTTAACTAAAAATCTTGTAAATTATAAATTGTAAGTCTATTCTACTTTCTAATCATAGTCGTCTTTTTAGTCATATAAAATTGCTTTCCTTTTCTAGGAATAAAGTGGTGACTATTAGTCCCGAGATCTATAGAGGAACTCACCTCACTTCTCTCTACTTGCTCACATAATCTAAACCCTAGTTGTTGAGTTCTGGGAAACTTCTTTTGTCAACTCCACCTAAAATCGCTTGCGTCAGTCGTTGGAGGATGATTCTTAGAGAGTCTTAGACTTCAAGAGATTATAAGATTGGTTTCCAAATGGGTGTATACGGTAAGGTTTTAAAAATAAAGAGTATAATTGGATTTTTCAAACCACAATGGTAGATTTTTATCTCTTCAAGGTTTAGTCTCACACTCACATATTCTTCTCCAATCTTTGATATGTCTCGTTTAAGATAAGAACCAGTTACTTGATTAAAATTAGTGTAGAAAATGGGCAGCAACTTAGATGACATTGCATAACAGAAGCTTGTGTATTGATTGTTACTCACTGCAGCTACATATATATATATATATATAGATAGAAAAAAAATCAGCTAGAGACAAATTAAAGTAAAAAGAATTTGAGAAAAGGGACCACTAAAATCAGTCATGAAAGCTATGGTTCCAACCAAAACCAGCACCATGTAATGTGTGATATGTCCGAATACCCTGCATTTTCCTCTCTTGTCAATTAGGATAACTGGATATATGCAATATCCAAAGAATGAGAAGGAAAACTGAACTGAGAGCTGTAATTGATTTGGAGGATTGCAATTTCAAAGATTGTATAAACTCAATTCCGGGCTTATTATATCATTAACAGAATAAAGATGGCAGACGTTTAATGTATGCAGAAGATATATATAAATTGAAGAAATACAAATAGTCGGTTATATTAGATGCTTAATTAACAATTATTTATACACTGTATCTTAAAAAGATAATAAGAAAATAAAAAATTATGCATATATACTAACGTGCTAAAGAAATATTTATTAGTTATAATTATCATTAGGAAAGGTTAAGTCATCAAGAAAAGAAAAAGGAAGTTTTAATTCCTTATAGAGAGGTGCAACATCTTTTATTAGTATAATTATCATTAGGAAAGGTTAAGTCATCAAGAAAAGAAAAAGGAAGTTTTAATTCCTTATAGAGAGGTGCAACA
>JAOSBN010035963.1:23470-46334 GCA_027563595.1 Erythroxylum suave
TCTTTTAAATGTCAGTCCTCTGCTTACTCCTTTAATACGGTTTAAACCACAAACTATAGGGAACCGTGCCCGTGCCCCCTTCTGCTAGGATTGCTTACTTACCTTTCAAAAGGATAGATGCAAGTAACTAAACATTTTAAGGCAAAAGACAATCTTTTTTTAATTTAAAAAATTTTAGAAAAACTTACTTTTAAAATTTTTCAAACGATTCTTTTGGGATTGCAATTTTCTGAAAAAACTTCTCTTAGATTACGTTTAAAAAATAATAATGAAACACGCGTAATATGAACATCATTCATGAATCAATCAAATGTCACTCACACTCTACTCTTAAACTTGACCTAAAATAAATAAATTTGAATCAATCTAAGAGCTGGTTAGATTGTCATGTAAGTAGTACTTAATTGATCCATGTGTGACATTTATGATATGTTTGTTTCGTTGTCAATTTTCAATTGAATTCTAAGAGAATGATTATTTAAAGAAAATTAAATTTCAAAAGAATTTAAACTACAGAAAATTTTTGAAATAATAAATAATATTAATATTGATTAAAAATGCCAACAAATGAATATAAAAAGGGGAATCTCATATTTCAAGATTTAACTCCAATTGCTCAACATCATTTAATCTAAATCATTACTTACTCCTCTAATTATTTGGTTATAATAGACTTTGACAAGTGAGAGAAAGTGAGCTATTAGGAAATTCTCCAAGTTTAAACAATGTCTTCATGACAGCCTTGTGCTACTTTATATATCATGAGTTGTTCCTATTGCTTCCTTTGATCCTATAGAACAACTATATATATATATATATATATGGTCTTGGAAAGGATCAAAGTAAGCAATAGGGAACAACTATATATATAGTGTGTTTTGCTTTTTATTTGAAAGTTTTATGGTATTTTTTGTACTTGTTTTGCTTCAAGTGTGTTTTTATGTGATAATTACATTCATAGACCAAAAAGAGAAGAATTCAAGTATATTTGAGGTATAAAACGAAAGAATTGAAGGAACTTAAGAGTTATACAATGATGTATAGGGACAGAATAAGTCACTATAAATGTGTGGAGCTTTGAAGATGTTGTTTATGCCCGTATGAAGATAGACACCTATGTATATTAACATACACGGCCGTGTATAGGGATTGTGTAATTCCCTATAAATGTGTGGAGATTCAAAGATATTTATGCCCGTGTGAAGATAAACACCTATGTATGTTGGCATATACGACCATTTATTTTTCTGGTGTAAGCTTCTACAATCATGTGAAGTTGCGATTAGAGGAGCTTTGGAGATACACAGTTGTGTAAGTGATCATGTATATTCTAGAAAACCTAGTTTTTTCTATGAAAGGATATTATGAAGGTTATAGAAAAGGAGGCATATTTTAAAGTCAACATAGGCCCAAAAAACAAAAACAAAAAAAGCAAAAAAGGGTTGCAAATCATGGAAAAGAAGATCAAAAAGTGAAAACATCAAGATCAACTTCAGCTTTCTAGATTTTTCATATCAAGGTTTCAAGTTGATTTCATGCTCTTCTCTTCTTTTATTTCATTACCTTGTATGCCAAATTTGAATAGTTATGCTTTAAACATGATTATGGATTGCTAAATTTATATTAGGTTTTATTCTTGAATTGTTTTTTATAAATTTTACCTTGTTGAATTCAATATATTACTACTTAGTAATATTCATTTTGCTCATACTTGATTTGAATTGAGAGAATGAATCAAAATATTTGGGTTAAGTTGTGTAACAAGGTTTGTACCTTAATAGACTTACAAATATTAGTTTAATAAGCTATTAAAAAGAGATCTTCATTATGAGATAATTATCCTTAAGATTGCTTCATTAGTTAGGGGTAGTTTTAAAAAATTGAGAGATTGCAACTTAAATTTTATCTATTTCAATTGAGATTACTTGATTAGATATTTAGAGAGGTAATCAAAACCTTTGGATATCTAGGATCAAGCATTGTTGAATTTACAAGGTGAAGGGAAGATAAAACAAGGATAGAATAGTCCATAAGTTCCTATCATTATGTAATTTCAATTTCATTGTTATCTTTTACTTATCCCGTCATCAAGTTCTGTTAATTTACTTTAATTTTTAGTTAATTCAATCTTTTGTTACCTTAGAAAAAGTGTAATTCTAATTGCTAGGTGACTATATTCCTTATAGGAACAATATCAATTGTATTATAATATATGATCCATATACTCGTGGTATAACATTTATTATTGAATTATTTTGCATAACTTTACCTTATTGAATTCAATATATTACTGCTTTGTGATATTTTTTATACTCTTACTTGATTTGAATCAACATAAATTTTTTAAGTTGCATAATGAGAGTTGGTACCTTCATAAACTTACAAATGTCAGGTTAATAAGCAATTTAAGAGAGATATTAATTGTAAGTTAATTATCTTTAGGATTGTTTCAAATCTGATTGATTAGCTAGGAGTAGTTTTCTGAAATCAAGAGATTACAACTCAACTCTTATCTATTTAAATTGAGATTACTTGATTAGATCTTAAGAGAGGTAATCAAAACTTTTGGATATCTAGGATCAAGCACAGTTGAATTCATAAAGTGAAGTGAACACAAGACATGGATATAATAATCCTTAACTTTCCATCATTGAGTAAATTCAATTTCAAAGTTATCTTTTACTTTTTCAGTCATCAAGTTTTGTTAATTTACTTTAATTTTTATTTAATTCAATATTTAGTTATCCTATACAAAGTGTAATTCAAATTGTTAGGTGACTATATTCAATCCTTGTAAGAATGATATCAATTGTACTACAATAGATGACCCATATACTTGTAGTCTACCATAAACATAACAAACAACAATTTCCCAATTTCTTTCTTTAGGAAAACTTATTATTTATTTCTTTCCATATCTCTTAAAAACATGTTCCTAGTATGATCAAATACATTATTTTGTTAGATTTACTAGTAATGTGAGATCATCCATTTAATTATTTCCTAAAATGTATCCAAAGTTAATTTTACCATTAACACAACCTTTTAATCTCACACTAGATCACCTTAAAGAAAGTGCACAGGCAAAATAAGTTACCGCCCGTCTTTGCATAAAATGCACATGTTTTGAATATTAATGTTGTTGATCCATAGTAGTCATTTTATTTTTAACTTCTATCTATAACAAGAAGTAAGTTCCAAGCAATAAAAATTTCTTTTAATCATCTTACATAAATTAATTTGAGTACCCCTTGGGATTAACCATTGTCTATAGGATTTGTTATTAAACTAACTACCAATATCACTGATCCACATATAGCAATTTTTTTTCAAATTGGAACTGTAAATCGGGAGCATATGCCTTAATTCTTTAGGAAAGCGTGTCTATCTCTGATCCATATACTAATCTTAACTTCTTTAAGAATATTAACTATTGTTCTAGCATTAGTTTGGTTATCAATAAGAGGGTCATGTCCATTCCAATTATCATACCACAATGAAGCCTTAGCTCCATCACCCACTCTACAAGCTTCATTAGGTTTAAACAATTCCCTAAACTTCAAGATCTGAAAGACAAATTAAGAGTGAGTAGGTTTGTTACATGTAGCCTATAAACTTTTGCCCTTAAGAATGTATGAGTGCATCCACATAAACCTTAGTGTCTACTTTTCTTCTAGGATACTCCAAAACCTCTTTCCCAATAAGACTTTGTTGCTGGTCATTTTTGGGATTATTCTTAATACACCCTCTTCCACTAGTTTACCCTCCTCATCTTATTTCACTCTTTTTTTACCACCACTCTCATTCTAATTTCCCTATAGAAATTTCCTCATTAGAAAGAAATATATGGGAGCTCTAATATATGTGTAAAGCATTAAGTACAACCTTAGTTATTTGTAATTTACCTCCAAAAGACAGATTTATTTTCCTAAGTCCCTAGTCTTCTCTATATTTTTTCAACCAAAGGTATACAATCCCTAAAGTGTAATCTACTAGTTGAAAAAGGTAGCTCCAAAATATATCAAGGGAGGTTGCTTCCTTTCTATTCCTATTATACAAGCAATTATGTTTGCTAAATTATTTGCACTTGTAGCAATTGCAAAATGTCTTATGTTTTTGTTTAAATCCAAACTAAACAATCGTTTAAATTTTTTAAAGTTTCCATTAGCACCAATATAGATTTACGTGAGCTTTGATGAAAAGCAAGGGTATGTTTGCAAAATGTAAAATTATTAAGGAGGCTATCTTAAATAGAATGAAAGTTGAATTTAGGTTTCTTAGAAATATTATACTTCAATGGTTATGTCAAGGCCTCCATGCATAATATGAGTAGGTATGGAGATAGCAGATCACACTGCCTAAGCCTCTTAACTTCTTTGAATATCTTAATTGGTACCCAATTTCCTAGCACATTGGAAGAGTTAGAACAAATGCTAGTCTAAAGTTTTAAGGGAATTCTAGTGTCTCTAAAAAATATTGCATAAAGTACCAATTAATATAATCAAATGCTTTATTGAAGTTCATCTTAATGAAGCAATTTTGTATGGATTTCTTTCTCAAAATCCCTTAAGAAGTTCATGTGTAATAAGGATATTATCATCAATGTGTCTTCCTTGCATAAATGCACATTGATTTTCACCTAGTAGTGAACTGAGTGTTGATTTCATTATGTTTGCTAGAACTTTGGAGATCACTTTATAAAGAAAGCTTGAACAAGATATTGGCCTAAAATCACCAAAATTGGAAGGGTTTAGGGACTTAGGAGTTAAACAAAGGAAGGTCTTGTTTATCACCTTTAACAATAAACCTTTAGAAGGTCTTGTTTATCACTTTTAACAATAAACCTTTGATTCATGTACTATCCCTCCTACTATGTTACCTATTAGAGGCCAAGCCTTTTAATAGAAAAACCCATTCAATCCATCTAGCCCTTTGACCTTTTGGCCATTCATTTGAAACATTATTTTCTTAATATTTGTAGCTTACATTGGCTTAGTGAGATTCTCAGCTTCTGCATTACTGATTTTATAATTCAAAAAAGTCTTGAGTTTATGAACTTTAGAGGTTGAAACTGAGTCTGATCCTAAAGTGAGCTTTAAGAATATGAGTTCTGGAAAAATGCAAAGGTAGTAGATAACACTTTGGTATCAGTGGTACACAGGTTGTCAGTGATTGTCACGCAAGATTCTATTGTGAGGGTTATTGAATGTCCAAATGAAGGAGGAAATTGATCAACAATACAAAGTGGATTGCTCAAAGTCACATAAATGAAGATAACATCAATCGACAACTATATGGATCGAGTAATCCAAGAGTCAAGAAGTCTTCAAACCTAATTCCGAAGGCTAGGGTTCTTCATTCAATTCTTCTTCATTGTATTCTACCAAGAGTAGGGTCAAAGGAATTGGTGACAATGAATGATGAACATTGTCTATTTCATCTACTCACACACCAATCTATTAATATTCCATTCTTAATTCTGAACTACATGATAAAGGCTAAGGAGGAGTATCATCTGAAGACTGGTTCGTTACCTTACGGTATACTATTGACAAGATTCTTCAAAGAATCTAGAATCCTACTTGATAGAGGAAACAGAGTAAAGTTGAATATTAAGAGTATTATCAATGCCTCTACTATTTGCAAAATGGGGATCAAGACTGAAGCTGAAACAGATAAAGATTTCACACTGAAAGCACAACCTAAGGGGGAGCTTTCAATTAGACGAAGCAGGAAAGAAGATGTTTCATCTGGAATGCAAGGAAAACCTCAATTGTCCAGAAGAATCTCAACAAAGATAAAAACTGAACAATCATCTTTTAAGCTACTACAAGCCAAGACGATTCCTGAAAGGAAGGAAAGTTCAGTTCAACAACTAACTTACACAGTGTCTTTAAAGAGGAAGGCTGAGACGCTCCAATCAGAAAGACCCGAGAAGTCAAGAAGGTCACTAAGACTGATGACCTTACGATAACAAGAACAAAAAAGGCAAAAAACTCTGATTCTTGATCAAGGTTCTGAAAGTGCAAAAAAGCAACAACAACAACGACGACGACAACCTTCCAAAGCAATTGTCTCTATCCCTCAGACTTAATTAGAACAACCATCTCAAGAGATAGAGATAAAAAGGAAGTTAGTATTTGAGCAGAAGAAGTCTTAACAACTATCTTCCAAGCCAACATATTAACAAAAGAAGACGAAACCGAATCAGAAAAAGAAGGTTTCATCATCTAATGTTCAACAAAAGACACAGACTGTTGGAACGTAGCAAGTAACTTACAATCCCCCTCAACCAATAAAAAAAAGACTTAAAGATGAAGATAATAGAAGAATCAATGCCTGATCGCATCAAAGATTCAATTATCATAAGAGAACCTTCTATACAGAAAGTTAAGGTTCAAGTTGAACTTGTAATAGTAAGCGATTAGACGATACATTTTCTAACCCCTGAAGAAAGAAGATTGTATGGTATTCTGTAAGATGAAAAGGCATAACCATATCCATTGAAGATGACGAAAAATCCTTACAACATCTACCCAGTGATAAGCAGAACAACAATAAAGATTGTACCAGACATACAACCTAGACGTCCAACACTGGTAGACAGCAAAGACAAAGGAAAGAAGAAGAAATTTCTTGAGAAACAAGAAGATGATCTCACAGAAGAAGAAATTCAAGTGGCGATGAAGAATATAGATGATGTATGCCGTGCAGCTCAACCTGTAGGTGTCTATATTTCACATCACATATCAAGGCCATCAGGAAGTAACTTTAGCGCATCTACTTAAAATGAAAGTTTCAAGATAGTTGGGATAATTTCAGAAGGAAGGTACAAAAGTATTACAATTGAAGGTATCAATTTCTACTTAGGAACTTTTGTACATTTACTTATTCTTTTTAAACCCTTACGTTTCATTCCTTTAGTCAAAGATATCCTACATCTTCTAGGAAAACCAATTTTGAAACTACCCAAACCTGATGATCTTCACGCCCCTCACCAAACACAAACTTTTCAATTACCCTCTATCACAATTATTGAATTAGATGACTCAATTAGAAAACCATCTGTCTCTGAGTATCTTCATCCACTAAGTGAAAAGCTACAAGATTTTCCCATTAACTCAGAACTCTTGAAGAATTTCATCAATTGAACTGAAGCTAGTCAAAAACAGAAGGAAGTTCAAGAAGCCTTAGCTAAACATATTGTAGAAATAGATAATAAGGTTGATGAACTAAGAGACTCAATGGGTGATCTTCACAAAGAAGTAGCACTTCTACGTGTTTCTACTAAACAAGACCTCAAGACGATCCGCACTGATATTCAATATATGTTTTCTAAAATTTTGAAGCATCTGAAATGACATTTTTTTTTATTAATAACAAACACGGGGAGAATAGTAGAAAGGAGAGGAGAAATTAGCTTTGAAAATTTTTTATGCACACTGTATATGGTGTATTATTCGTCTGAATAAATATATTATTTTTTTGAATATTATTCGTTTGAATACTACTGTTATTCGTCTGAATATTTTTTATCTTCTAATATTATGATTATTTTTATCATCAAAAAGGGGGAGATTGTTAAGTCAAAAAGACTTCACTTCTTCCATTGATTTTGATGAAAGTCTAATAATAATAATAATAACAATAGAAGTGTGTGAACTATTTTGATGAATTTATTAAGTGCGCAGATAAATGTAAGTAGCATGAAGTCATAAGATGATGTGAAGTCATAAGACGATGCGAAGTCATAAGACGATGCGAAGACATAAGACGAAGCGAAGATATAAGGTGAAGCATATAAATTAAATCAAGATGATATAATCTACAACGACAGTTAGTTAGTTGGAGTTGGTTACAGGACTCAACTAATAATAGATCTCTGAAGATTCTACAAGCAGTTTTGTTTCAAGAAGACCGTTAGCGAATTAAATTATAAATATCAGTGTAGTCGTAGACAAAATTACTTTTTTTTACATAGTTTTACTTACACGAGATAACTCTATGATCAAGTGAGTATACTGAAAAAATATCCCGAGTGAAAAGAAGGGAGAAAGAGATCTAGAACACCTGTAACGTGAGTTTAGAAAAGCTAAAGCAATATCTTTTCAAGTGAAAGGAAGGCTAGAGCTTGAAGAGGTTAAGATAGCAAATAAAGAATACTTTGTGAAAGAGACCTGAAGAGGCTCTGGAAGAGTAGAAATAATACTTGTAAAGCTACAAGTGATAGTGAAATCTCTGATAAACTCTAAGGACTAGACGTAGCCTAAAGGTTAAGGTAAACCAGTATAAATCGCGATATCATATTCTCTAACCTTTATAAATTTAATTTCTTGTTGTTAGAAGAAAAGATATTATTTCTGCTATTGTATTACTCAAACGAATTAATTGCGTTGTTTTGTAATCATCTGAGTTTTTCAAGAAAATCAAAAAGATTCTAAAAATAACTATTTTAGATGATTTTACACAATTCAACCCCCCTTTTGTGTATTTTACATAGTATACATGATTTCTATATTAACAAGTGATTTACTTCAGATAAATCTTATGTAGAGAGATCACATATAGGTTTCCAATTGTTAATTAGAGAAGAACTTATTAGGTTTTAGATTGGTTATTAATTGAGAGATTACAACTTCCTATAATCTGATTATGGTTTATGCTTTAGGGTTCAATTATAACTTGAGCAAGAGTAATTAACCTTAGGATCATCTAAAAATATTAATTCGATAAATCATAATTGGTTAAGTTAGCATTAAATATATTTCCCTCTCTCTTTTGATTAACTCACTAGGTTAAGTTCTAGGGTGTTCTATCATTGTTCAACAAATCAGTCAATTTCTATTAATTGTTGTTCATTTTGAAGTTGAAATTGTTAATCATTGTTCGTTGATTATTTTCGTTAAGTGTTAACTGTCAACTAGTATTTTGTTATTTGATTTTTTTTTGTTAATTTATTTAGTTTTCGTGTTTAATTTCATTGTTTGTTAAAGATCTGTTTAATAGTTTCCTACCTTAGATTTTAGGATTAGATTAAGCCTCATCGTGGGATCGATGCCTTAGCTACTACATGAACAACCCATACACTTGCGGTATTATCAAGGTTACAAATATTAAACTTAGCATACGTAAACCTATGCAATCAAGTTTTTGGTGCTATTGCCGGGGAAGCGAATAATTTAGTTCTTTAGTCTAAGGCTTTTCACTATCGTTTGTTTTTAATTTATTTTAAAAAAATTTAGAGAAGAAGTTTGGAGCGTAATGTAGAGACACAACAAGACATCTTCGAATGAGAAATGAGACATCTAAAGAGCTAGATGCCAAGAAGAAATGGAAAGAACAATAATGGAAGATAGATATTATAGGGAGCAAGGAAATTTTGAGAATTACAATGAATCACAGTATAGTTGGGGAAATAACGACCCTTGTTGGAACACGTACAATTCAAGATGCCAGAACCCCCAAATTTCTATTGGTTCGACAATGCAAGTATTCACATGGGATATCAAGACCTATTTGAATTTCAACATGATGAATCTAGTTCGTGGGAGTGAAAGCTAGAAAAAATCATGGATAAGCTCACGGATATGGAAGAGAACCAGAAGAGATTGGAAAAGAAGTTTGAGCAAGTAACAGAAGATCACACATCTTCTATTCACAATGTAGAGGTTCGAATAGGCCAGCTTTCCAAGGAATTTTGTAAGCAAAGTGTAGAAAACTATCTGCGCAGCATAAGAGTAAATTCAATAGAGTCATGTCAGGCTATCACATTTAAGAATGGGGTAGAACTGGAAGAACCAGTGGACGACCATGCTGAACCTCAACTTATTGACAACAAAGAGATGACGAAAGCATATGAATAAAAGAATGCCAACCCTCCCTTCTATTCACCAGTTCTTGATATACAATATGTGAACGTCGAAAAATCTTAGGTAGATATTTATGAAAAGAATCTTATATTTTACATTGATGACGATCAAGAGACATTCAACATTAATGATGTATTAAAGAATCTAAAGGTTAATAGCTCATTCAGGATAATTGATGTGTTCAAATCTTCTAAAAACAAGAGGACCAAGAACAGATGACGACAACTATCGAGTTTGAAGAAGCTATGAAAGTTTATGCTCGTGAAGCAGAAGAAACAAAGGAGAAGAAGGTGAGTAAGGACGAGCTTACGAATTGAATGTAAAAATCATGTATGATATGTATAGATTCCCAGAATCCTCCATCATCAATTAGTATAATGATTTTTCTCCTTCTCAATATTGGAATGAACTCCCTGGAATTGAGCAATTTTATGCCAAGAATGCTCATAACAACATAATAAGGTCCCATAAATACTTCTTGTTGCACAAATTCATGTGTCAGCTAGTTTTGACAAAACAAAAACCAATAATTGTTCCACAAAGGCACTCTTATGTTGTGATGCATGGATCACAGTATTCCAGTGTACACATTCACACATGTGCTAAATGTCATTGTTGCGACTCCGCGCAAGAGAAGAAACAATCTAGGTATAGGGTACCTAATATCCACCATTGCTGAATATTTTGGCATGGACTGATAATTGTGTTTTGCATGATGTTTTAGGGTGTGATTTGTTATGTAATTAGTGTGAAGTTGACTGGTGATTGTGCATTTAGGGTGTAATTATGTTAGTTTGTGTGTTTAAATGTTTTTGTGGGTTAGATTGAATATTTGAGCTTAATTATTATATTTTTCAGGTACCTTGATGTGTGCGCCAGTGTTGCAAGGCAAATAGGGAAGAATGGTAAAGATTTGAAGAGTTTTGGGCCAAAGGACATCGGCCACGATCGTGCACAATGGCCATGATCATGAGAGAAAAGGAAAAGCCAACAACAGTTAAGCCACGATCAATGCACATTGAACCACGATCGTGACAGAAAGAGTCAAGTCAGGACATAATCGTGCTCAATGGACCACGATCGTGTATATTCTTCTAATCCTTCTAAATTGTTATCCATAAATCATTAATAAGTACCAAGAGCTTGTTTTAATCCAAAAGGTAATACATTCCATTGATAATGTTTTTTTATGGACATTTAAAGGTTGTTAAAGATTTTGTTTCATGTAATTTTAGTTGCCTATAACAAGATTTGGTATCTGGTGTGGTAAACCCATAGTGTCCTTTTAATCTATTAATAATATAATCCTTTTTAGCTAATTTGTATGCATCACCTATAATAGCTTTATTTAGTTCTTTATAATTAATTACTATTCTTCTCTTGCCACATTTTTGTTCTGAATGGTAATTTACGTAAAAGGCTGAAGCAACATGTTTACTTGTACTTGATGCTATTATTTGTTTGTGTAATAAATTCAGTGATAAATTCTTTAACATCTTGTTGTGTATATGGATGTTATTTTTAATATTAATTACCTATGTAGAATCTTTTAGTTTTATTTCAATTAATTGATTATTAGTATTCCGTTTAGAGTCTAAAAGATTTTCGCTACAAACGTGTTTTATTAAATTTTCAATTCCATTTTGTAAAGTAAGATTATTAAGAACATAAAATTGTAACTAATTTAATTTTTCTGTTATAAGTTGTAGATTATAGTAAGTTGTATGGTATATAGGAATTTTAAGGGTTATCGATTTTTGATTTAAAGATATTAGTATTGATGTTCTTAAGGTTATACAATGTAGATATTGACAACATGAGTTGTATAATTTAAGAAAATTATTTCCTAAAATTAATAGTAATGCTGATTCTTGTCAATAGATCTAACGTATAACAAAAGTATAACTTTCAATAATATTATTATTAAAATAGCTTACATATTATATGGACTTTATACTTCCATCTGCTATTATGATTTGTAAATGGTTATTTAATTTGTTCCAATTTTGTAAAAGTATTCTAGATGCTATACAAATAGTAATGACAATACATATATAAGCACTGGCTTTTTTATTATGAGGAATCACTTGAATAAATGTTGCATTCGAACTCGATTGTTGATTCTGAATTTTAGTTCGTTATATCATGCATTCGAATTCAATCGTTGATTCTGAATTTTAGTTGTCATATTGATATAACGAAGAGACTGTAGAGTTTGTTTCAATTTCGTACGGAACAAAAGAATTCATCGTATTATTTATCAACAAAGATATTAGCCATTGCAGCTTCTACTTCAACCTTCAAATATTAAAACACCCGAACCAACTTTTGCCAATGAATTAAGT
Organism: Erythroxylum suave; assembly: GCA_027563595.1. Lineage (NCBI taxonomy): Eukaryota > Viridiplantae > Streptophyta > Magnoliopsida > Malpighiales > Erythroxylaceae > Erythroxylum > Erythroxylum suave. The sequence goes on from JAOSBN010035963.1 coordinate 35,685, forward strand.
CATTGTTTATTTGTTCAGTAAAAAGATAACTGAACAGTTCAAGTGTTCACAAGGGTAGTATTATTTATCAACAAAGATATTAACCATTGCAGCTTCAACTTCAACCTTCAAATATTAAAACACCTGAACCAACTTTTGCCAATGAATTAGGTCATTGTTTATTTGTTCTGTAAAAAGATAACTGAAGTTCACAAAGGTAGTAATTATGATTTATATTATCTATGAACATTGAAACAAAACCTCAACCAACGAGAATCGAACATAGTGGATTTCCATTAAAGAGCTCATGATTCAAAAGCATTTCAATGGAAAAGTTTAGAAGACCAATTTTTTAAAAATATGAAAAAGGAATTATCAAACACAAACCATGAAATGCGATTAGTTCATGATTATTATGCGTCAAAATCATAATGATCAGAAAAACGAGAAATGAAAGATCTTGTAACATAACAATTGACAGGCAATGTCAATTTGCACTTCAAAACAAAAATTTGCTGTATTACCATGAGATATCGCCAGTACTATGAGGCTTTGAAGTATATCCAAACCAAAAATTATACCGTGCAAGAAAAAAACAAACAGAACCTAAAAATCCAGTTCAACTTACACTCCTGAGCTCTAATTAGGTACATCATCAAGGATGAAAGGACCGAGTTTACCTGTTCTAAATAGTGTAAGAAACTTCTTTGATACCATCAAACGTGCTTCAGATGCCTTATGAGGTATCTTCAGTGCCTTCTTTAGCACCTGAAATTGTAGTTCTATGAGATTTTCCAAGTCATTCTCATCTTCAATATTGCCCTCGAATTCTGATAGCGATTTGTAAAGTGCACATTGGACTTCTGTCACAAGATCCTGTTGATGAGCAAGAAACGAGATTTAACTTCCAAAGTTGACAGCAAAGCATGTCAAAGCTTTGGCAGATCAGCCTTGATACCAAACACAGAATGACTCGGGCGAACCATATACCCATTAACAAAATATCTGGTGCATAAACATAAAGGAAAGGTAGCACGATTTTGAAACCTCAACATATAGCAAATCAGACACGTCAGGCGGCTTCCTCTTTTTAGGTGAAAGATCTTTAATGTCAAACTTGTCATTCTGTGGAGTGTTATAGGAAATTCCTTCCATTTTTCGATTATTCCAGTGTTTCCAATGGAGTGGAGTCCCTCGAGTATTTAAAACAGCTAACAAGTATTGAGCAATTCGCTCCTCACCAACAACAGAGTCTTTTACAGATCCTGTAGAAGCATTCAAGTGAATAAATATTTCAGCCAAGTAAAGTGCAGCTAATTATGCAAAATATTAATTGGTTGGCACATGAAGGTGGATGCATGTTTGAAAGATACTACAAATACAAGCTAATCTTTTTTATAGAGGGCAAGCTCAATCTAACTAGAAGTATTTAGAATGGAATGGGCTGTATAGTTACACTAACAAATAAAAAAGATACAGACAAGAAACATTCACTTTGGGGCTTTTCATTTCCATGAAGGTTAAATTACTAAAGTAACAATGTACCTATACTTATCCTAAGAATCTATCGGCCAAATTTGACAGACATGTGATGCAACAGGATCCATAAACTCCATATGATTTCTAGATACCACCACATTTAAGGTAAATAAAACAAAGTATTCAGAGACATGCGAAAGATCAATCGAACTCTGGTATTAGACAAGTTGCTATCATAAAACCACAGATGATGCTATGCAGCATGGAGTAATCATATCCCAGTGACATCCCTTGAGATGAATATACCGTAATAGAAGAAACTGGCAATGTAACCAGGACCATCATCATTTGAATGAATGTAGACGCAAAATCTCAGATCACCTACTTGAAGGTTTAACACTGCAAATTGCTAGAAACCCAGGTAGCAACCACGTAGAACTATGGAATTGCCATAATCTCAACAACAGATGAGAAACTGTTTTTAAGACTTTTTGATTATTATAGGTTCCCATGCTAACTCAAAAGGCAGAGTAATAGAAAAAGACATGAAAGTTTCACTATTTCATAGAGAAACACGGGAACATTATCTTGCATTAATCATTGAGCCAACAGAGAGTAATAGAAGGGTATATAAAAGGACATGTTCTGGGTTATTTGTACTTTTACTAACAGGACAAAGTTGAAATCTAGTTACAGCAGTCAGATAATTCCCACCCACTATCAAATATTTACCGAAGCAAATTAACCAAAAAAAATGTAAAATTTGCAATATTGCATTCTGAATCTACTGGAAAAGAATATGTAAGTTTCCTTGATCATTCCTAATTTCTTTTCTCTTTTCCTTAAGCTTATAGGTTGGAGCTGACAGATTTGCAATGTTTCTCGGAACACCTACTTTAAGGTTTAACATTTCAAATTGCTGAAACCCATGAAGCAACTAAATAGAACTATGTAATTAATAAAATTTCAAACAAAAGATGAGTAATTCAATTCTTTCTAACACTTTTGGATTATTATAGTTTCATATGTTAACTCAAAAACAGAGAAACATAAATAGACATCAAATTTTACTTTCAGAGCCAAGTTCGTTCAGGAGCATTATCTTGCACTAATCATTGGTACAACGGTAGTAATAGAGTGTATGCTCATCATTTGCATTTTTGCTAACAGGACAAAGTTGAAAGCAAGTTATATCAGTTAAATGATTCCTCATCCACTATCTAACATACCAAATAAAAGTGACCACATAAACATAAAACTTGCAATATTGCATCCTGCATCTACTGGAAAAGGACAGGTAAGTTTCCTTAACCAAATTTCTGACTAAGATAATAGGCCGGTGCTGACGGATGGTAAAAATCCTCAGCAATCTAATTTCCAGCACGTATAAAATATGTGCACTCAAATATAGTTTTTAAAGAGAATATATAACTTGCAAGTGCTATATCATGAGAAACAAAATAGGTCTATACCTGCAAGTGCTAGCTTTAATCCTGTTTCTATGTCAGGTATACTGGGAACCAGCACGCCTGGGCTGTCAAGGACATATATGCTAGGCTGATGAGCAATCTGCACAGAAACACTGAAATCATAAATATTAAATAGAGAAATACTGACAAAGAATCAAAGAAATATTGGTAAAAATTGAGTATGTGAAAAATTGGAGTGGATAACCAACTCATTACTGTAAATTATGTCAAAAGAAAAATATTCAAGTCTTCTTTTGCCTTTTCTATTCCACTAAAGGGAAAGGGTGAGTTGACAGATAGAGCTGGAGATTCAATATTTTCACAGCAAGTAGTCAATGAGAAAAGTAAATGCAGAAGCACTCCACCTTGTATCCTGCGATATCTTGAGTAACACCAGGCAAAGGGCCCACTGTGGCTCTCTTCTTTTTCTCCCGCACTATGTAGGAACTCAAACTTTCATTATGTACGAAAGTGGGAATAATTTTCTATATTATTGAATAGAAAGTATACAGCCATATATAGCCTATTACAAGAGAAGTTTAAATCTGGAAAGTTATCCAGATCTATCTAATCTAATCTAATATGATCTAATCCCTTAATTTAAGGGATTTGAACTTATTCTATATTAACTATATACAGCCTATCTATATCTCAATAGAATCTAGATACAACTGTATAGTATCTGTAGAAGAATATTAGTCATAATATCACCAACACTCCCCCTCAAGCTGGTGAATAGATATTGATCATTCCCAACTTGCACCTAAGTTCTTCAAATCTGACTCTTGCTAGTGCCTTGATAAAAACATCTGCAACTTGACTGCTGGTGGGCACATAGGTAAGTATCAATTAATCCAAATTCCACTTTCTCTTTGATGAAATGATGATCTATCTCCACATGCTTAGTTCTATCGCGATGTATAGGATTCCTTGCAATTCCTATTGTAGCCATGTTATCACACCACACTTTCTTTTGAGACCCTATTGTTATTTGTAGTTCTGCTAGGAGCCTCCTGATCCATATTCCTTCACATATTCCAAGTGCCAAAGCTCTATACTCTGCTTCAGCACTGCTTCTTGCGACCACTGGTTGCTTCTTGCTCCTCCAAGTAACTAAGTTACCCCACACAAAGGTGCAATAGCCTATTGTGGACCTTCTATCAGTTACAGATCCGGCCCAGTCAGCATCTGTGAAAACTTCAATGCTCCTTACTCCCCCTTTCTTAAAGAATAACCCCTTTCTGGGTGTCATTTTTAAGTACTTCAGGATTCTACACACTGCCTCCATGTGTTCCTCTTGAGGATTGCTCATAAATTGACTAACCACACTGACAGCAAAACTGATACCTGGCCGAGTATGGAATAGATAAATTAGTTTTCCCACCAGTCTCTGATATCTTCCTGTGTCCACTGGTGTCCCACCCTCTTTAAGACTTAACTTATAACTTATATGATGATTCCATAGGTGTTTCTGCTGGCTTTGCTCCTAGCATTCCAGTTTCCTCCAAAAGATCAAGAGTATACTTCCTTTGAGACATTGAGATGCCTTTACTAGATTTGGCCACCTCCATTCCAAGGAAATATCTCAAGTTACCCATATCTTTGATTTCAAATTCTTGAGCCAAAGAATTCTTTAGCTCCTGTATACCTTCCCAATCATCACCTTTAATGATGATATCATCAACATAGACAATAAAGATAGTTATCCTACCACTAGTAAACGCCGAATAAATAGGGTGTGATCAGCTTGGCATTGTTCATTTCTCTTGCAAATCTCCCAAACCATGCTCTAGGTGACTGCTTCAGGCTGTACAAGGACTTTTTAAGTTTGCATACTCTCTGAGGGTGGTTGTTTCTTCTTAATCCCGGTGGCAACTCCATATACACCTCCTCTTCAAAATCAACATTCAAGAAGGCATTTTTGACATCAAGCTGATGTAGGGGCCAGTCTAGATTGGCAGCTAGTGACAAGAATCTTAATTGTATTGAGTTTGGCTACCAATACAAATGTTTCTTGGTAGTCAATCCCTTAGTAAACCCCCTAGCCACAAGTCTTGCCTTATGCCTGTTAATACTTCCATTAGAATTGTATTTGATGGTAAACACCCATTCGCATCCCACCACAATTTTTCCTTGTGGTAAGTCTGTTTCCACCCAAGTCTGATTCTTCTTAAGTGCACTTAGTTCATTATTTATTGCCTCCTTCCATTTAGGATCCTTGACAGCCTCCTGAAAATTATGAGGTAATTTTTCAGTACTGAGCAACAAAGGTCTGGAAATGGGGAGATAACCTATTATAAGACAAACTTGCCGACTGGGTGCCTTGTACATGATCTTACTCCCTTCCTCAGTGCTATAGGCCAACCCAACTCCTCAAAATTTGTAGCAGGTTCTGATTCATGACCTTGCTCGGAAAGTATGATAGATTTCTCCTGTCCAGTTTCGCTTGCTACTTGCTGCTCATTTCCTTGTTTTGTTCCCTTCCTTCTTGTGTAAAATCTAGTATAATTTTCTGGTTTGTCCACCCTAGTTTCGGTATCCTTCTCCTTATCACATTCACCATATTTAGTGGAATTCTTATTTGGTTGGAGGCTGGGATCATCTGTTACAGTGGGCTCAAAGGGTTTAGTGGTCTCTAAAGTGAAAGTATCAAGTGAACTGAAAGTATCAGGTCTGATTTGATCAAGATCAGGTGCAGAAGGTGAAAGAGAAAGTATATTTTTCTAGGATAAGTGTGTCTAGTGTGCCATCATTTTCTGAAAACAGCCATTCACTCTCAAAATTCTCCCCCTTAATGGGTGGTTTTGAATAATAGGGTTGATTCTCAAAAAATGTTACATCCATTGTCATAAATAACCGATTGAGAGTAGGAGAAAAACAATTGTAACCTTTTTTAGTAGAAGAATAGCCCAAAAAGATACACTTATGAGCTCGGGGTTCAAGTTTTCCACCATGGTAATTGTGAACAAAAGCAACACAACCAAACATTTTGTGAGGTAGTTGATTAAGAAAGGGAACCAAGGGATAGGTTTCAAGTAATTTCTGTAAAGATGTAAGAAAACCCATTGTTTTTGAAGGCATTCGATTTATTAGATAGCAGAAGTAAGAATAGCCTCTCCCAAAAAATAGTTTGAAACATTTGTAGTGTGCATAATAAACCGTGCAACCTTAAGTAAATGCCTATTTTTTCTCTCAAATACACCATTTTGTTGTGATGTATTGACACAAGAAGTTTGGTGTATAATACCATTGGTGATAAAAAACTGGTCAAAGGCTTGACTTAGGTATTCTTTCCCATTGTCACTTCTAAAAATCTGAATTTTTGTACGAAATTGATTCAGTATAAAGGAGTAAAAGTCCTTTAAAATCTGAAAAACTTCTGCTTTATCTCTTATGCGATATACCCAAGTCAATCTCGTATGACCATCTATGAAAGTTACAAACCATTTGACATTTTTCTTGGTTTTAATCCTTGATGGCCCCCAAACATCACTATGTATGATAGAAAAAGGTTTAGTGGGTTCATAAGCACGAGGTAAGTAGGAATTTCATATGTGTTTAGAGAGTTGGCAAAATTCACACTGAAAAAATGAATCCTTATTATTGAAAAACGTTGGATATAATTGTTTCATGTAAGATAAACTAGGGTGGCCTAGCCTATAGTGCCAAAGTGCAATTTCAGTGTTGGATGACAAGGTAGCATTTGCTTTACTCCCGTTCGAGCTGCCAATATACTCCCTAGCATTGCCAATCCTCTTCCCCGACTCCAAATCCTGGAAAACACACCCATTAGAGTAAAAGTTAGCCGTGCAATTTTGCTCTTTAGTAAATCTCTTCACAGACAATAGGTTGCAATCCAGACCAAGTACATAAAGAATAAAGAACACTAGTTAGGACAAGTTTATCAGCTATTGTAACAGTTCCTATTCCTTCAACCTTAAGACCTGCCCATTTGCTACCTTGACAGTTCTATGACCTTGACAAGACAAAATATCAGCAAATAAATATTTATCACAGGTCATATGGTCATTTTCCCCTAAATCAACAATCCAAATACCACGACTTGGGGTTTTAACACCCAAGGCAGTGCGTGTGTTAACTGTATTCACCATATGACTCGTAGATACAACCTTTTCGGCTTTTAGATCATAATTGCTTAGAATTTTTCTGAGTAGTTCGACCTCCTCCTTGCTCGCCGGTACATTTTCACCTTCTGCCTTGTCATTTCCAGCAACTACATAGCTTTTGCTCTCTGTTCTAGTTCTGTTTTCCAGATTGGGCGGCTTGCCATGGATCTTCCAGCAAGTATCTCTGGCATGTCCATTTTTCTGACAGTGTTCACACCAAAGCTTACTTGATTTTTTCTTTGATTCTAGTCCAGTAGTTCCCTTGGCAGCCATAGCTGAGGATTCAGGAACCCCATTGTTGTTTAGAGTCCCATATATCAGTTGTCTTCTGCTTTCTTCACACTTAACAAGATTAACTGCTCCCATGACTGTTGGAAGTGGACTGGTAGCCATGATTCTGCCATGAACATCATCATAACTTGAGTTTAAGCCCAGCAGAAACTCATACACTCATTCCCTTTCCACAATCCTCCTGTAGCAATTCAAATCTTCATTGCACATCCATTGGTGTGGATCATAAAGATCCAATTGTTGCCATAGTTTCACCAATGCTGTGTAATATTGAGTCACTATCTTCTCTCCTTGCTTAGTCTCTCTCAAAAGACTCTTAATTTGGAACAAGGCAGCAGTATTTTCGATAGTAGAATAAGTTTGTTTGGCATTTTCCCAAATTTCTTTTGCAGATGTGGCTATGACAAACTGCTCGCTGACTTCCAGGGTTATTGAGTTGATCAACCAACTCATAACAAGGTTGTTTTCGGCCATCCAAGTCTAGTATTTTGGGTTTGATGGGTCAGACGCAGCAGGTGGCGCTGTGCTTAAGTATTTTTCTTTCCCTCTCCCTCTTATGAACATGAGCACCGAGTGAGACCATGGTAGGTAATTATTCCCATTCAGTCTATGACCGACTGTGCTGGTTTGGGAGTTATTAGCACTGTTCTAGAGAGAGGATGGGTTCGATGCTAATAAAGCCACACCCGACGAGTCAACAGCAGAGATCTCCTCTGACTCGACCTACATGGCTCTGATCGACCCAAAAGAAATCATTCCCGAGAGTTCTGCTCAAGCTCTGATACCATGTACGAAAGTGGGAATAATTTTCTATATTATTGAATAGAAAGTATACAGTCATATATAGCCTATTACAAGAAAAGTTTAAATCTGGAAAGTTATCTAGATCTATCTAATCTAATCTAATCCCTTAATTTAAGGGATTTGAACTTATTCTATATTAACTATATACAGCCTATCTATATCTCAATAGAATCTAGATACAACTGTATAGTATCTGTAGAAGAATATTAGTCATAATATCACCAACACATTACTCATTTGAATGGCATTGAGATTGTAAGCATTGATAGTTAGCTTAGACATTATGAAGGAGACAGGATACACTGTTATCTTACCAGGAAAGCGCGATGAGGCAATTTGATAAATTGAGTTAATCAAAGCTGATTTCCCCACATTAGGAACACCAACCACCATAACTAGGAGGGTAGGTTCCCTTGAAATAACCTCCTTCAGTTTTAGCTCCACAAGTTCAAGAAGCTTTGGCCCAAAAACCAGCCGTGAAAAATCATTTTGACAAGAAACAAAATATAAATAATAGCACAAGAACAACAAATTTAGCAACTCAGCAAATAAAAAGAAATCGCCTTAGCAGGGGAAGAGCATAGTTTACACAAAAAGACAGAAAGATTAGAAATTTCTTTCCATGTAAAACAATAATACTATCAACTAACCTTCATGACAGAGCTCTTGCTGTGAGCATTTATAGGCAAGCAGTCTTGCTTGCAGGAATCAAAGTAATGAATCCATTTCTACAGAAACGAACTAGTAAAACATTAAAAATACTCATACTGAAGATAATAAGCACATGATGATGCAACAGAAAAAGATAATTATACATGCATAATGTTAGGATTTGCCAAATCTTTCTTGTTAAGAGCAATCACACGTCGCTTTCCAGAGAGCTGAGGCTGTAAATCTTCATTAGCTGATGATAAGGGTATCTGTGTTGGTCACCTATCAGACGAATAACAAGTAAAAACAGAGAAAGAGAGAGTTGAATGAGTTACGTACACGAGAGTCGCGGACTTCAATGACGAGGTCAGCGAGCTTAAGGCGGTGACGAATGGCGCGGGTGGCGGCTGCCATGTGACCGGGGAACCAATTGATAACTCCGCCCTCTGCGTTGAAGCCCATGTGTCCAAGTCCCTTCTTTACCAAATCCTTTAACCCTCCCATGGCTAAAACCCCCCCAAAACTCAAAACAAGGACAATGAAGCATAGAAGGCCACAATGAAATCACAGGTAAGCTATCTCTCATGGGCTAATATTAAAGTCCTACCTTAGCTGAATCCCGGAAGTTCTTGACGACGGCGTTTAATTTGTGGATAAGTTATAGTATGGGATTAAATGCCTGTTTCACATGGTCTTACGAAATGGACCTAACCATTGTTGTCTCAACCCTACTCAGGGCTAAGGTGCCTCGTGGCCTGATGCATTGGGATAGGTCAACCTACGGCTCATGGGTTATTCCAGCTTATTATTTTTTTAAAAGAAAAGCGTCGAAAACGACATTGAAATAACAGTTGATCTATATTTTGGTCAACCAAAGCTGAAATCGGGCGAGTTGAGCCGAATCAGGCCAAATTTTTCATTTTTACTCTTAACTAATAGAGAGATTGTTACTCTTATATATACCATTTCCTCATAATAATTTTTGGTGATTAGATACACCAAAAATTATTAGTGTTGCTCTTATAATAGATTAGATACAATCTATTAAATATGATTTCATGTAGATTAATATGAAATCTGTCATCTCATTTCACTCAAAATATGACACATGATATTATTTGAAAGGAAAAATAAAAAATATTTAAAATACAATTTAAGAATTAATTACAAAATTCTTTCATTTATACAGAAAGAAAAGTATTAATAGAAATGTGTGATTGGTATGATAAGCCTTTTTAAAATAATATAAGCATGAAAGAGGGTGCAATAATTAAGAACTTGGCACCGTAATACCAAAAAAGAATTTGGAAAAATTAAGCTATGAGTATAATTTGTTATGCACTACCCTCTCTAGTCTGTGGTGGAATACAAATCAACTAAGATAAGATCCACCGCCTCTTTAACTGTTACAACGTCAACGTGTAAGCCCATTAGAATTACTTCAACTAAAATGACCAGCAACTACAAGGCTTTCAAATAGAATTACTCCACCTAAATGTCTTGAGCAACCACTAAGGCTTTGGTTGGTTGAGGGGTTTAGAATGGAATAGAATGGAGCGTAACATACTTTCATCGTTTGGAAGGAAGTTTTATAATGAAATGGGATAGAAGCGGAAGGTTTTATGTTACGTTCCATTCCTTCCTAAACAGTGAAAATAAGAAACCTTCGATTTGGGGAGTTTAGGATGGAACGTAAACTAATAAATACAAACTATCTAATATACCCTCGATAATTTTTCATAATACCAATTGTGACCAAATCATAATATTATGTTAAATAGAATTAATATATTAAATAGAATAAAATAATATTTAACATAATAAATTTTATTAAATAATTAATAATATTA
>JAOSBN010035972.1:0-15861 GCA_027563595.1 Erythroxylum suave
CTCGACCATCCTTTATGGGGCCAATTTTCTTTGACACTTGCCAATAAACCCTAATATCACTTGTCAATAATTCTACTGCCATTTGACAATTATTTCTATTACCATTTATCAATTATCTTGCCACTTGACATTTTTCCTAGTCCAAAAAAACTCATAATTTCAGTAATCTCTCAAATTTTCACCAAAATTCTATATTAATAATTATAACCATCATACCAAATTACAAAGTACAAATTTTTTTTACAATTCATAATTTATATCATGATCATTTAAAATCTGTCACACCTTAGAATATGTCAATTACGTGCATATGCAATCTTTGTAATGTGTACAATCAATACTCTCATATGTATGCTAATGATATGCATGAATATACAATGCACCTTATAATTTCTCAATACTTTTCTCATATACAGAAATCTAGGGTTCTAACCCTTAATATGGGAAAATGGGATATTACATGCTTAATGCCTTTTGCCCCTGTAAATAATAGAGTTGGTTATTTATTGACCAAAGCACTAAAGAATGTGGTTAGTATAGAAGCTTTTGCCTATGAAATGAATTGTATAAGGAAGTGAAAAGCCTAGAGATAGTTTAGGACAAACTTCCAACCAAGAGTGTTAAAAGCTTTATAGAGATTGATCTTTAAAAGGTAACTTATGATTAAAGAGTTGGAATTGTAATCCTTAAAAACCTCCTGGGCCATTATAAAATTATCACCAATCTTTCTCTTATTAATAAATGCACCCTAGCATAGATATTTCAACCTCAGTGCTAGTATCTTCGCAATAACTTTATATACCAAGCTAAAACTTGATATTTGTTAAAATTCTTGTAAGATTTTTAGGTTTGTATTCTTAAGAATAAGGCATATATTCTTGTTTTTAAAAATTTACTATTACTAAAAAAATTAAGAACATAATCTACAACAGAGCCACCTGTAATATCTCAAATATTTTGGAAGAAAGTAGCGGTGAAATCATCAAGGTTTAGGCCTTATCAGGTTCGAAGTTAAACATTATTTGCTTAATCTCATCTAGAGTAACATGTTAAGTAAAAAGCGCAAAAGTCTCTACAACCAATCCAATCCGTAAAAGTCCCAATCATCCTACTGCACTGAATACACCCCACAGCCCATCACACTTTGTGCTATAGGCTTCACTTCTAGTCCTCCATTATCGCATCACATCACCCTCCACCATCACAACGCAACCTACCTTTTATTGTGTTGTATTGTAAAATCCAAAAACCAAGCTTATGTCTGGTTGTGTTGTGTTGATGCTTGTACATGTCAATAAAGCCAAGGTTGCAAGAAAAATCCAAAAGCTAGAACTTTTTGTGATAAAGTGATAATATGATTGCTTGTGTTGAGTTTTATAGCTTGTGCACTTGAAGCTTGAACTTGGGTCATATTCATACAAATTAAAAGTGTGTGTTGTTTCGAGTTAGTTATGCTTCTATGATGTTTGCAATTTATAATTGAATTATGAATTTAAGGTTGTTCATTTATTGTCTAAAATTTGAGATACATTGAATGAAAGGTTAGCTTTTATTATAAATTGGGTTATATATTATAAGTTGAATTTTGTTATCATTAAAATGGATTAGTTAATTTAGGGTTGGATTATAGGATTGGTAATTACATAAATCAAGTTATAGTTATGATTTTATGTCTATTATTGAATTATTTAATTAACTAATCAATAATCATTTAAAATAAGTTATAGTTACGAGTTTATGGTTGACTAACATAATTGTACAAAATAGATTATAGTTGTAAGTTTTATGTTTAAATTATCATACAAAATGAGTTAAATTTGTGACTTTATGGTTGAATTGAGTGATTAAACAAATTAAATTATAGATGTGAGTTAAGGCTGAATTATGTAATATTATAAAATGAATTATAATTGAATTATATGATTACATAAACTGAATTATAGATGTGAGTTAATATTGAAAGATATAATAATAATAAAATGACATAGTTATGAATTGTGAGTTTATGGTTGAATTATGTAGTTGTACGAAATGAGTTATAGTTCTGAGTTTATGATTGAATTATATAATCATATAAAATAGGTTATAGTTATAATTTTTTTAATTATGTAATTACACAAAATGTTTTATAATTGTGACCTTATTTTTTAATTATGTAATCACATAAAATGAGTTGTAGTTGTGAAAGTACAATGATCAATGCATATACTTAATGTTTGGGTTAAGAAAGAAATATGAGAATTTCTTAGGTAGAATGTGCTTAATCATCAAATTTCTTACGGAATTATTTATATAAGTTCATGAAGTTCACTTACATGTCTATATTTTATAATTATTAAGAAATTATTGGTGCCTTATTTCTTCCTTTTTTTTACACAACTTTATTTGATATGAAGTTATTAAGTTAATTTTAATATATGCCTTAACTTATTTTTATAGATAAATGAAAGAAATTTCAAGTGCTCCTGATAGTTCAACCACTTCAAAAAGATTTAATAATCTAGTTTGGGCACATGCTAGATTGGTTCCTGTAATGAAGAACATACCATTTTTTTTATATTGTAATAAGTATTTGACAGATAGGGAATCACAATATTAAAGAAGCATTTAGTTAGGATTAAAGGTGATTAAGTCGTGTAAGAAAGTGAGTCATGACATGAATTGACAAATAAAGACTTTGCTTAAGGAGTATCAGCATAAGGAAGGTAGAAGGCAAAGACTAAACTATAAAATTGGAAGTGAAATTTTCCTTTTACACTGTTTAGGATGACAGTGAGGATTTTGAATGTCACCCAATAAGAATGAAATGTTACACCTAGTGATAGGAAACGAAGAAGATAGATGTCTAATTTTTTGCACATCAACAATTTTGGGAGCTTAACCTTCAATCTGTAGTGCCTTAGAACCTAGAGAAGCGGCTCATAATATAGACATGATAATGGCTAGATAGTTGTGTGATTCAAATATAGCATTTATTACTACCCAATCTTATTATTATTGGTTATTGTGGATGATATTGCCTCTTATGGTTTAGGATACAAAGCTCCTTCAATTGATAACCATAAAGATAAATTTTAAGTAGCTCTATTTATGAAATAAATAGTTAGTTGGATAAAAGAAGAATGATAGACTACTTTTGGTGCTCAATCATGTGTGATGGGTGGAAAATAGAAAACAAAAGCCTATTATTAATTTTTTTGGTTTATTCTACAAAGGGGATAATATTTCTAAAGCCTATTGTTGCATCTGACCTTGTTAGGAATGTTGATACTCTGTTTCAAATATTTGATGAAGTTGTGAGTGAAGTTGGGTGATAAATTATTGTTTAATTCATTATTGACAATGATTCTACTCACAAAACAACTAGAAGAAGATTGTAAAGTAGGTATAACTCTTTTCATTAGATTGTAAAGTAGGTATAACTCTTTAATGATAGAAAAATATAGGAGATGTTAGATATTTTCCTATCATTAATGAGACTGTGCATAAAGCAAAAAAAAATACCAAGTTTATCTACAATCGTGCATCAGTCCTCAATTTAATAAGAAAAGATTTCTCCAATGATAGGAATTTGTGTTGTCTTACTATTAATAAATTTATGACAAATTTCTTATCTCTTTAGTTTTTTGATGAGGAAAAAGTTTAGACATACGTTAATAAGTGATATATGAGTTACATCTCAACATGTCAGGTATAATGCTGGATTAGAGATTTCAAGAATTATACATGAAGTGCAATTTATCATCCAAGTTTGTAAGTCTTTATAAGGGTACTTCATCTGACTGATAGTGATGTGAAGGCAATAATATGTTATTTTTATGATGTCATGGAGAGGGTGAAGGAAGTAATCAAGGTCAATACGAAAAATATGCCTTTTTTGTATACAGCTTATCTTACAATCATCAATGAAAGATGGGAAAGATTACTTTACTCTCTATTGTTTGCAAATGGGGCTTTTTTAATCCAATTGTCTATTTCAAACTAAGTTTTACAAAGAAATCTGACTTGAACAAGAGAATGCTATTAACTATTGCAACTATTATTGCCCATGAGATGATGCAAAATTTACTAAACTCATAAGTGGAGATTTATAAGGATGCTTCTGGTGATTTTAGGATCTTCATTACTATTCGTAAAAGAGGTAAACTTAATCTAGATATATATATTTCCCTTTTATTACATGTTGAAAATTAATCATCACTTTATTTTATTTATGATGTTACTTTTGTTGTCTTATAGTTGCTTGGTGGAACCAATTTAGAAGTGGTATTCTCGAATTGCAAAGGTTTACAATTTGAATTATGAGTCAATGTGTGAGTGCAATAAGGTGTGAAAGGAATTTAAGCATATTTGAATTCATCCATTCCAAGAAAAAGAATAGATTGAAACAAAAAACATTGAATGACTTGGTCTTTATTTAATATAATTTAAAGTGTTGGGAAAGGTACATTTTTATTATTATTAAGTTGAATGTAATTTCTTGTAATTTATTAACAACTTAAGTTTATTTCTTTATTAGGACTCTTAATAGAACAAGTAGTTCTATAGATCCAATTTGTCTTGACCATATCAATCTTTTGGCAGAATGAGTATTTGATGAATCAAGTTTGATGGATGAGAGTGACTTAGAAGAAAATATTGGATGGAAAAGTATTTATTTGGTGAACAAATTTGAACGATGGTGATCGCAAGACTCATCTCAATTATAAGGATTTTATATCGAACAAGGGTTAGGATCAATACAATTTAAGTGAATACTCGATTGAATAAAGTTATAGGTTTTCATTTGTTATCTTCTTTTTATTTACTTTCACTTATATTTAATGTCTATGTTAAATTCTATATATGTAATATAAATATAATTCTAAATGTTTTTGTTTCAGGGCTCACTTCTAGTTAGTTGTTTCCTAGGCACGAACTCTTATTGTAATACTTAAAGAGTCACGGATCTTTATTATTCTTTTTATTTGATGTTTTGATATAGTTATTATTTATTATATGATAAAATTGTAATGTTATAAGTACTTTGTATTATCATTAATTTTATATTTGTGATGGTTAAATGATCTTTTTCATATTAATGATAGTTATTGTTTATATGCAAAATATGTGAAAAGTAATATTAATGGAAATAAATATATTATTATTATTTCATATTTTTATTATTATGATATTTAGGGACAGAGTTAATGTAAAATTATAAATTATATAGTAAAATATATTGAGGGAATATTTTGTAATTTTATAAAAATTTAAGGACTATTTTATAATTTTAAAAAATTACCTATACTGATATTCGATATTGACCAGTATTGATACTCTGGTAGACTATCTAATTCTCCATAAAGGATTAATTTAAACCCTCTAATTTTTTATACTAAACCAATATATTTTCTTAAAGAACTGATTAATACTTCTGCTATGAAAAACGGTTGGCATAAGAAAAGCTTAATTTTTTCATACTCTTGCTATAGTTAAGCAATCCTCCTTGGATAATTCGTCCAACCCAAGGATAGCTATAATATCCTGAAGCTCTTTGTAATGGTAACAAAAACAAACTTGATACACAATATTTATAATATTACTTAGCATCGTCATTATTTCTATCAACTAGTTACCTTTCACCAAATATTAATGTTACTGTCTTGGTCTGAGTCAGTGTACCCTTCTGAAGAAAATAATCTAATAACTATATATTAAATGTTATCAATTGGTTATATAGCATAACATGTGGTAATATACAATTCTGTCTTTTTCTCATGATGGATGCCATAACCAACAATTCTTGTCCCCTTTTTATAGTGCTCATTAATTCTTATTCTTTCTTCTACTCTTTGACTACTTCTTTTAGTTTCTCCCTCATCTCTTCTTCTAATGATCTCAGGTACCAATAATTTTGTATTATGGTGTTGAATTTGGCGAGTCAACTGGTTGCTTAATATTCATCCTTTCAATTATTAAATACCCAGCGACTGCTTCTTTGAACTCTCTAATGTTAGCAAAGTGTATGCTAAAACTAAAACTTATTCTGCATCATTTTTATATTATGAAATTCTCAACTTTAAATTACTCTCCTCTTTCTTAAACCTTGTATTGTGCTTACTTCTTCCACAACTGAAATTATCATCATTTTCAACATAATACGTTTCATCACCTTCTTACTCATCTCTGACATTATTTTCTTCTCCTGTGTGGTTGGTTTATTCCCTTTCCTCACTTGTTTCTACATCTATAGGATCAAATGATGTCCAAAAACTCATCATGGTGAAAAATCATTAATTTATATTGACAACTTAATCTTCAAACCTCCATCGTGCCTTACCTGTATTGTCTTTAAAATAAATACTTATTCCTTTGAGACCAAAATAATGTTTAACAAACAAATACTATATGTGACGCTCCCAAAATTCTTAAACCATAATTAACCAAATAGTTCCTAAAACAAACCATTAACTATCAAATGTCTCATTACTTCTAAAATAGATGATTGTTTGTTAAACACAAAAATATTCCATACAACACAACTACTCAAATTGTCATGTACAAAAATATGCTGATACTTTGCAATAACAGTACAAAAGTAATCTACTACCCCCACCTAATCTCCATTCTGTCAAACACATACACTAGGTGTTGGATTGGAAACAATTTTATGCTTAGTTTGGCTAAACAGTAGATTTCGAAAACTTTTCCTGAAATCAAACATAGCAGAAGCATAAACACCAAATCAACATGCTTTTAATCCATACATGATATAGCATAAAGAAAATAAATAAAATAAAAACAAGATCAGAATATTACTGACTCCTTGCTACAGCTTTGACTCCTCGCTACTTTGTCCTCAACCAATCTAATCTACCACTTATTTGTCCTTGGATAGCTTGGTTAACAGGATCCTTTTATGGGAAAGGAGAACAAAAATGAATAGCAAACTTTTGCTATATTCGACCAATTGAAAGAACAAAAAAAATTAAACATTCTCTTTTTCTATAGCTAACAATTTGGAAAGCTTTCTAGGAGAGAATAACCACTCACATTCATTTAGCATCAAAATGCTAAAATATAAGTTGTCCACCTGCCACTCCAACATTTGTTCAGTTTTTTTCAGAGAGTGAAAAGCGAAAAAATGCACCACTCCATTCATGTAAAATGCTAAAAGAGCTTTACATTAACGTCCACATTCATTTCCATAGAAATTGTCCGTTTATGATATTAAAACAAGCCATCAACACCATTTATTGAAGATCATTACTAAATCCTACATTTTTGTAGAATTCGGTTTTGCTCTTTTTTAAATTTTAAGTCAATTAATCTAATTAATTAAATCAAAATCCAGCCCAATATTAAATGTTCCTTTGGGCTTATAATTAACAATTAATTAGTGTAAGCCTAACATTTAATTATAGGCTTGAGACCCAATTTAAATAACTTTTAATTAAATTGTTTTGGTCTTATTGGCCGGATTCGTCCATTCTCTCCAAACTGTCTCATTTTCTTTCCAATAACCTTCGTTCTCTTACTTTCCTTGATAACCTTCCTAGAAGCCATGTGGGGAATCTAATTAGAATTAAATGATTCAAGCTCCAATAAGCCCGAAATTAATTTAATCTTATTATAATTAATTATGACTTATTAACCAAATGTCATTCCACTAAAGCTAATTGGCTGAACTCTTGAATTACTTAAAATTATAAGAAAACATATTTTAATTTATTAATTTGATGTCCAATCACAAACTCTACTAGGAACCATATTATAGTCATCCGCATAATAAAGGGTAAAATTATTATTTTCCCTTATGTTGGTTTTTCCTTCTAGATCTCCCGTTTCACTCTACATGGTGATTAACACACAAGAATCAATCTTGGTGCTAAGACTTGATGGGTAGCTAGTCCATCAAACTACTGGCGCCAGTTTAATCACCAATCTCTGTAAAATATCTAGAAGTAATGATATCACTATAAACTCTTTATTTGAGTGAATGTTCCCTGATGCATGTTTCAATTAATAATTCCAATATGCAGACAACGGATTGATACTTTGTAAAAGTCTATTCCGATCATATCAAGAATTATAACAAGACATACATGAGTTCACCACTCATCAAAATTGTGGTTTGTAATAAATGAATGCTAAAGTGTATGTTTTAAGATTAAAGTAATGGCCTACTTTATTCTTTAAAAACATATGTGATTCCAGATTCATTTAATAGTGTCATTATCGATAGTCAACTACTATCTTGATTTGAAACTCATCATTACCTTGAAGTAAACTCCTTTACTTACACGGAGGTAAATTGCAACATTACAATTTAAACCATAATCAAGTGACCAACTTGATTATTTGACTCTGAACCAATGAATTTAGATTATAACAATATACATGTTCCCCATACATCTCCATGTATATGTATATTACTTACAAAGGAACCTTGGCACCTTATGACTAGTTATATTATGTTCATACAAATAAAATGAAACTCTTTTATTTTATTAATAATAAATATTTTCATTACAATATTGTAACTGGAAGAAAATTAAGTTATATGAAAATACACTTGCTTTCTAGGGCACTATATTTACATAACCTTAACAATCTCCCACTTGCCCTAAAGCAAGTTTGAGATATCCCTCATTCCTATACCTTCTATATGACCCTCGAAGCTCTTCTGTGATAGCGTCTTCATAAACGGATCAGCAAGGTTTTGATTTGTGGGAATCTTTACCACATCTACCTCACCACATTGTATTATATCCCTTATGAGATGATACTTTTTCTTAATGTGTTTGGCGGCTTTGTGGTTCTGAAGTTCTTTAGAATTAGCCACTGCCCCACTATTATCACAATAAAGTGTAATGGCATTTTCCACCTCAGGAACTACCTCCAAATCCTTTAGGAACTTGCAGAGCTAAACTATTCCTTTGCTGCTTCACAAACAGAAACATACTCAGCCTGGATAGTTGAATCATTAACACAAGATTGTTTGACACTCCTCCAGACTATGGCTCCACCTCCCAAAGAAATATAGAACCAGAAGTTTATTTCCTTGAATTAAATTTGATTGGAAAGCAGAATCTATATATCCTGTCAGAATAAGGTCACTTCCAGAGTAAACAAGCATTTAAGTTCTTCATCCTATGAAGATACTTCAGTATGCACTTAACTACAGTCCAATGCTCCATTCCTAGATTGAACTGGAATCTACTTACCAGTCCCACTATGTAACAAATATCTGGTCTAGTGCAAAGCATAACGTACATTAAACTTCCAACTACCGAAGCATATGGAATGTTACGTATATGTTCGACCTCCTCTTGGGTCTTGGGTGTTTGCTCCTTTGAAAGTTTGATTTCATGTCTAGTAGGTGTGAAGCCCCTCTTGGAATCCTGCATGGTAAACTTACTGAGCATGTTCTCAATGTAGGTTAATTGAGACAATGCTATCTGCTTGTTCTTATGATCCCTTATAAGCTTGATCCCTATAACATAGCTAGCCTCTCCCAAATCCTTCATTGAGAACTATTCGTTCAACCATCCCTTGATCATGGATATCATTCCTACTTCATTCCCATTGAGCATAATTTCATTGACATATAGAATAAGGAAAGTAACCTTGCCTTCTTGTATCCTTTTATAGACACAAGGCTCATCTAGGTTTTGTATGAATCTATAGGTTTTGATAGCCTTATCAAACCTAATGTTCCAAGACCTAGATGCTTGTTTAAGTCCATAAATGGACCTTTGCAACTTGCATACCTTATGCTCATTACCTGGCTTAACGAATCCTTCTAGTTAGTCCATATAAATCGTCTCCTCAAGATCCCCATTAAGAAATGTGGTCTTGATATCCATTTTTAATATTTCATAATCGAAATAGGCTGCTATGGCGAAAAGATTTCTGATGGACTTAAGCATAGCAACCAGAGAAAAAGTCTCCTCATAGTCTATACCCTCCTTTTGAGTATAGCCCTTAGCTACCAATCTAGCTTTAAAGGTCTCTACCTTTCCATTAGGTCCTCTCTTCCTTATAAAAATTCAGTTAAACCCTATGGCTTTTAGACTTGGTGGTAGATCTACAAGGATCCAGACTTCATTGGTAGATATGGAATCTATTTCCGATTCCATTGCCTTGAGCCACTTTTCTGCATCAACGTCATTAATAGCCTGTGTATAAGTAATGGGATCCATTACTTCTTGATCTGACATGGCAATTATTCCATCTCCTAGACCTAGATACCTGTTTAGTTGTCTCACACACCTCCCACTACGTCTAGGCACTACCTAACGTTTAGGCTTCTCTTCCAATTCAACTCTTGAATCCATTTCGACATCTTGCTCCGCTATATCCGAATCAACTCTTGGTTCAGATGAAACAGATAACTCCTTTAGTACTACTTCACTTCTTCCTTTGTGATTTCTTATAAATTCTTCCTCCAAGAAGGTCGCATTTATCAACACAATTACCTTCCTATCCTGAGGACTGTAAAAATAGTACCCTCATTTATCTGTAAGATATCCTACAAAATAAACAGACCTTTGACCTTGGTTCCATCTTTGTGGATTTAGATCTTAGAAAATGGGCTGGGCAGCCCCAAGTCCTCAAATGCCATAATAAAGGCACTCGTCTAGTCCATGACTCCTTAGGTGTTTTAGGAATTAATTTGGATGGAGCAATGTTAAGAAGATAAGTTGTCATTTATATGGCATATCCCTATAATGATTCTGAAAGGCTAGCGTAGGACATCATTGATCTTACAATATCCAATAGAGTCCTATTCCTACTCTCAGCTACACTATTTTGTTGAGGTGTTCTAGGAGCTGACAAGTTGGAAACAATTCCATTGTCAATTAGGAATTGTTGGAACTCTCCAAATAAGTACTCACCACCTCGATCCGATCAAATTTGTTTTAATGGCTTGCCTAGCTACTTCTCAACTTTAGCTTTGAATTCTTTGAACCTTTCAAAGGATTCCCTCTTTTTGTGCATCAAATACAGATAGCCATCTCTAGAGTAATCATCTATAAAGGTTATGAAGTATTCATAACCTCCTTTAGCTTATACGTTCATGGGCCCGCACGCATCAGTGTGTACTGATAGATGTGCGATAGTACATGTTTTTATAGGTAATTGACATGCGTTTTTTAACATAATTGTTGTTTACTGTTCTAGTTTAAGATTCATTTTGTATATTTTCATTAAGTTTGATTTCCATTATTATTCTTGCATGTTTAATGTTAATTGAGGGTAAGAATTAACTATTTTTATGTAGGAAAAAGAGGGAGCAATTTGGAGGTTGAACAAAACATCAAAGAGGAGAAGAAAAGAAGAGTGAATTTGTGACCAATTCCCACACTTGTGAGAATCATGCAAATTCCCATGGACGTGGGAATTGTAATCCAAGACTTAATGCGAAGCTTCATTAAACCTATTTGGACTATTTAAGCATCATTAAGCCTCCATCTTCAAAGAGAGACAACACTCACTTATAGAAATACCATCCTTAAGTGAAGAACACATGTTTGGAGCATTAAAGAAGGATTGAAAACAAGAATCATCATTAAGATTGGACAAAATAGCACATCAACACCAAAATTCCAGATTTTGGCAAGGAAGAGAAGGAGTCTTTCTATTCAATTTTTCGTCATTTTAATCTCTTATATTCTTTGAAAAAATGGTTTATTTAATTATTGATGATGTTATGGAGGCCATGTTAGATTGATTTCATTATAGGAATTGCTTTTGAACTATTTTTTTAGAACTTCTATTTTATTAAATTGAATGCAATTGTCTTTGTTGATTATTGTTCTTAATTGTCATCTTCCAACAAATCGAGAGACAAAGTGAGATGAAATTTGTGTAGGATTGTACAACAAGAGTTGGTAACCTATAGACATACAATCATCATATTAATTGAGCTTTGCCCCCTGTTTGGGCCTTTATTTTCTTTGCATCCTTCTTTTGCTTGCCCTTACCCTTGGGCTTAGAAGAAGATGCCGCATTAGTCTCAGACCCATTTACCCCTGATATTTAATATCTCCTCTGTATTCTTGAGGGTATTCATCAACTCACTTAAGGTGTAATCCTTAGTGTTGAGCTCATAGTCCAACTTAAGCTGCTAAAAAGAAGAGTTTAAGCTATTGATGATCATGATCATCTACATTTCCCCATCCATTTATGCCCTAAGCAACTCGGCCTCAGTAGCCGCAGAGATTACTTTAAGCATGTAATCCTGCACCGGTTCACCAAGTTTTTGTCTGAGATTGTGAAAGGTTTGGATAGCTTTCACCCTTGTAGACCTGGTCCTCACACCAAATATCTAATGTAAGTGAGAGACAAATGAACTGGCATTTTACATGCCTACAAGTTGCTTCTACAACATTGCACTGACAGAGGCCTGAATATAACACTTTGTAGTCTTATCAACATTCTACCATCACTCATGTTGTTGGACTTGCTCAGGAGTTGAATTGTCACCCAGAGGTGCAGGATCATTGTCTATTAATACCCATAAAATTCATTCATATTAGAGAACGATGTCAAGGTTACATCTCCATTAATTAAATTTCTCTCCGTTTTCCAATTTGTTATTAGTTAAGAGCATTGTAAGTGGATTCATATTGTGGTGATTTTGTCTGAAAATATAAATTATTAAAGAATGAGCAAACTAGTCAAAAAATATTGGAACTCTGTATAAAATCATGATGCATGTATGCATGATGATTGATTTAACAAAATTTAAAAAATTAAATCTTTATACGACGGTTATTTTTCTTATCTATAATGGACTAAGTGACAGTGGGCTATCCTAGGACTGTCCCACTTAAAAAACTACCAAGCATCTTCATGCCCAATTCTTTGAGAAGCGCCATAATTTGGTCCATGCATTTGTCAATAGAGCTACAGTGAGTAGGTCATTGATAAACCATGTTGAGTATGCAACCATTTGATTCATCCACTAAAGGTACTCTCAAACCATGCCTCAGTAGGAGGTCACATTTGCTACCAATGAGTAGACTTATCCTTTAGGAGACCCAAACCATGCAAAATATAGGATTCATGTCCTCCAATGGGGATTAACACTTCACCACATGCAAATGGGCCATCGATAGAGACCTTGGACTCTCATATGAGCATCCTCTCCCACTCAATTTTTTTTTATCTTTAAGTTTTAATTAATCACATCTTGTCTAGATGCAATTTATTAATCATCCTATATTGTTTCATTATATATCTCATACATAATGAATGCATAGCAAAGCCTACTTTTGGCAATTTTTCTAAATGGCATACATTCATATAATATCTCATATTATTTGCATCCATTCATCCATTCATCTTATGAATTAAATAACTGCTTTTGATTGTCCATCCCAGAAAAGGAAAAGAAAATTACAATGCCTTTTGCCCAAAAATTTGTTCTTGGACTTAGATCTTCCATTTCGAACTCTTCACTCACACAACCCAGCCCATTCAGTAAAAACAAGTTAATGGCATTTTATTGCAATTTAAAAAAAAACATGATTTGTAAACAGTAAAACAAAAATTCTAGCACTTGAAAAAATTCAAGAATTAACATAATTTAATCAAAATAAAATTTGTCATTAACACAAAATGAAAACCAAAAACATTTACCTATTCTTTTCTTCAATCCTTGACTGCTCCAAATTCAAAATTACATAACTTTTTATAGTACAAAAAAATGAAAATAGAAAAATTAAGTCAAGGAGAAAACATGGCAATGATAGGCCACCCTCCTTGTTACAAACCAAACGAAGAAAACTTACAAGGTAAATCGATTTTCTATGGACAACCAAAAGAGCAAACCAAAACATACACAGTATATATATAAAAAACATGTAGTATACATAATTTAATTGCCAACCCATGCAACATACAGGAACCAAATCATGTATAATAAAATCATCTTTAATATCAATTGTTAGATCGAAAACAATTTCATACTTGGTTTGGCTAAACAGTTGATTTCAAAAAAAAAATTTCAAAATCAAACACAACAGAAGCGTAAACACCAAACCAACATGTTTTTAATCCATACATGATACGACACAAAGAAAATAAATAAAAGAATAACAAGATTGGAATATTACCAACTCCTCGCTACATCTTTGACTCCACATTGTTGTGTCCTCAACCAATCTGATCTACCACTTGTTCTCCTTGGATAGCTTGGTTAACAAGATCTTTTTGTGGGAAAGGAGAAGAAAAATGAATAACAAATTTTTGCTATATTCGACTAGTTAAAAGAACAAAAAAAACGAGACATTCTCTTTTTCTATAGCCAACGATTTAGAAAGCTTTCTAGGAGAGAATAACCACTCACATTCATTTAGCCTCAAAATGCTAAAAGACGAGTTGTACACCTACCACTCTAACACATGTTTGGTTTTTTAAGAGAGTGAAAAGCCAAAAAACACACCACTCCATTCACGTAGAATGCTAAAAGAGCTTTACATTAATGTCCACATTCATTTCCATAGAAAATCAAATGAGTTGTCTGTTTATGATATTAAAACAAGCCATCAATACCATTTAATGAAGAGCATTATCGAATCCTACATCTTTGTAGAATTTGGTTTTGCTATTTTTTAATTTTAATTCAATTAATCTAATTAATTAAATCAAAATCCTGCCCAATATTAAATGTTCCTTTGGGCTTATAATTAACAATTATTAGTGAAAGCCCAACATTTAATAATAGGCTTAAGACGCCCGAATCCAATTTTTCTATTTCTCTCCAAACTATCTCACTTTATGTTGGCCCCCAGATTTTTTTTTCTTTAGTTAAGCATGAATTATGATGTTTTGATGGGTTAATTTTATTTGGAGTTAATTATTATGTTAATGTTAGTAAGATTATATGACATAGGTTGATTGATTTAAAGTGTTAAGATTATAAGAATGTTCAAGGATATTTTTGGCAAGACACTTAACTATAAAAGACCATAAGCTTATAAGGAAGGGCAAAATGAACATTTTGTGCTCATTAAGGGTATAATTGGAAGATGAAAATGGGGTCTTGCATTTAAGAGGAAGAAAAACGAAATTAGAAGAAAGAATAGGGAGAGAGTGTCGTTGGAGAGAAAAGAAATGAGAGAAAGAAAGGAGAGCTAGGTTTTGATTTTTCTTAGGCTTAAAGAGTGATTTTGAAGTTGTTCAAGAAGGGAAAAAGGAAGAGGAGGATTAGAGCTTCCATTAGAGCCAAACATCTCATTGTGTGGTGAAGATTCAAGGCAAGTTTTATTTTTATCTTTTGGATTTTTGAAAGGGGTTTAAGAATGCTAGGATGTGTAGGAAGTTGTTGATGAATGGTATATGAAAATGTTTAGATCTTTTTGGTTGATGAACAAGAATAGCATATGAATTAGTTTGTGAATGATATTGGGTTGAAAATGAAGTAGAAGAGATAATTTAGATTCAAGATGGGATATATGTGAAAGGCGGGAAGTTAACATCTAGAAAAACATGTTCTGCGTATGCTTCTGTGCCAACTTGAAGAATGAAGTTCGCCGCGGCCAACTCTTTTTGGTTCGTAGTGGCCAACTTGAAGGATGAAGTTCACCTTGGCCAACTCAGGGGTTCACTGTGGCTAACTTGTAAGTTTTCACACGAACTTTTCCTAGGTCGCCATGAACTTTCCAGCACATAACATACTTTGGTATTTTAGGCATAACTTTTTTTGTAATTATCAAAATGTCTATAAGAATTCAATATTGGGATGGAAATTGAACATAGAATGTTGTTTTAGTATAAGAGCAGATTTTTGGGGAATAACTTTTAGAGTACTAAACCAAATGGAATGATTTTGGTGTCATTAGAAACTTAAGACAATGGGGAATATTT
>JAOSBN010036002.1:0-15855 GCA_027563595.1 Erythroxylum suave
TCTCATTCTCTAACTGCTTCTTGATCTTTGATAACCGCTTCTTGAATCTTGACAACTGTCTCTTGATTCTTGAAAACTGCTGTTTAGTTGAGTTCTGTAACTAACTTCAACTAAGTAACCGTCTAATGTATTGACGTAACTTCTTCTGAGTATCGTCTGTGTCTTACAATTCTTCTGTGCTTTGTGCTTCTTTTGTCTATTTCACTTCGTCTATCTTTTGTACTTCTTCTGTGTTTTACGCTTCTTCTGTGGTTTGTGCTTTGTCTGTCTTTTGTACTTCTTCTGTGTTTTGCGCTTCTTCTGTCTTTCGTGTTTCTTCTGTGCTTTGCGCTTCTTCTGCCTTTTGTATGTCTTCTGTGCTTTGCGCTTCTTCTGTCTTTTGTATTTCTTGTTTGTTTTGCGCTTCATCTGTCTTTTGTACTTCTTTTGTGTTTTACGCTTCTTTTGTGGTTTGCGCTTCGTCTATCTTTAGTACTTCTTCTGTATTTTGCGCTTCTTTTGTGGTTTTCGCTTCGTCTGTGTTTTACGCTTTTTCTATGGTTTATGCTTCTTCTGTGCTTTGCACTTCGTCTGTTTTTTGTATTTCTTCTATCTTTTATACTGCACACTTAACACACTTGTCAAAGCGTTCATTTGTTTCTAACATTATTATTATTAGTTTGTCATCAAAATTAAAACATCATAAAGTCATCCTGACTTAACAAGTAGTGTTGTGGATTGTTTGAGGAAAATAAGGATATAAGTAGAAATGATGAGATTAAAGTGTACAAGCTAAGTTGAAAGGAAATAAAATTTTCTATGACCTTGAAAGGTTGAACTTGAATATAGAATGGTTATATGAGTATTGTGATAAGAGTTTGTAACTCAGTATAAGAAGATATTCAGGGAATTAAGACCAGAATTTTATAATGATCATGCATCAATAATTATGAATTGAGTGAGGACATATATATGGGAAAAGAAATAGACATAATTGACTTTGCAAGAGATTAATGATGTGTAGTCAAGAGAAAGTTAGAAACACTTATAAGATAGGATTTTATGCAAGAATGAGAAAGAAATAACCAAAGCCCTAAAGTTAAGTTAAATTGTGATCATGTGTACATATTTGATAATGGGATTTTCATGACAAGTGAGAATATTGGGCACATATATATTATATGTGAGGGGTAATATAGGAAGCAATCTAAGACTTATTGAATATTGGTAGTCTTAGTTCCCATAGTTCAAACTGTAAGATGAATTAGAATAATACATGAAAGTGCTAATAGTGATCAATAAAAGATAGGTTGAGGTTTTTAATGATGCTAATATAGGTGATGAATTTTGTGAAAAAGATGAAGGGAACGATCGTGGCATAGTGCCCCTGATGGAGGATTGATACAAAGGAATAATTGTTGTCCTGAATATAAGTTATTAATTGGAGAATTGTCTTATAAAGACATTCTTGGAAAAGATGGGATGATCGTGATGATATATACCAAGGTATTAAAGTAAATGAATTGTCTAGTTCTTTATTGAGCCTTATCAGAAAGGATATTCTTATCATATAAGTTATGATAGAAATTATTCTCCTTGAGGTTACTAAGAATGTCTTATTAGTAATGATAATAACAGTGGATTGATAAAGGTTACATGAATAGTATAGATGATAGTAGCAAGAAATTTTCTTTTAAAGAAGAATTTCACCTAATTAGGTTACGCAAACTAAATAGTTTACTTTAAGGATGATTAATGAAAGAACAAATAAGAAATAAATCTGTAATGAATCAAAAGTGAGCATTTGAGTCCTAATCCTAATGGAGACTCAAGGATACGATGTCAAATATGCTACTGAGAGTGCATGCATTTTTTATTGATGTAAACATCCATCTAAGTGAATGGATTCTTAATTGCAGACACAGGAAGTTTGCAATTAAATTAAAATATGTGGAGAAACTAGAACGAATGAGCAGGCACAAGAATAAATCCATGTGAAAATCAGAGAAAATCAAATGAATTTAGAAAATCATTCGAGAAAAGGAGTTAATTGGGAAAAGACAATTGGGAAATCGAAAATAACATGAGATAATACTACTTTATTGAGGAATTAGATTCTTAAAGAATTACGAGAACAAATCATGGGCACAGGGAGTTTTAGGTTATATCTGTTATAGTTAACAATGGCCCAACAGTATTATGGTATTGAAAATTAAAGTGATCCAAGCAAAACTAGATCAATTAGTGAATATGATTATAAATGATATATCAAGTGTATGTGAAAAGCAAAGGGTATAACTGTGAAACTTGAGGATAAATCTTACATATCTTAAATGTAGAAACAATTATAGGCCAAGTTCAATAAGAGTGAATTTTAGCTTGATCAAATAAAATGTGGGATTTTTTGGTAACTGAACATAGCGTATTGGGAAACCCAATGAAATGGAGGTGATGAAGAAGTAAGAAACTACAAAGAATACATGAGGGATTCAGAGATTTTTTTTTAGAACTAGCTATATGTTGGATACTACCCAAGACTATTAAGGGGTTTTTACTGATCTTATCTCATGAAAAAAAAATGCTTAAGGAAAAATGTGTAAACCGTATCAGTGATCAATGTAAAGAGAATTTTGAGGAATTATAACACTGACGTTAATAATATCATTTGGAATTGGAGATTATATGGTACATAATAAGGTTTCACATTAGAGATTAGGATGAAATATAATGCAACATACTGAAGTGATTTCATATGCATTCAGACAATTAAAGTCTCATGAGTTCACTATTTAATACATGATTTAGAACTTGCTGCAACAGTGATTACTTTGAATGTTTGGAGACATTATACGTATAACGAAACATTTTGAATCTATATATAAATATACAAATCATTAAAGTTTGAGGTAATCATTAAGCTTAAAAGAACTAAATATAAGGCTAAGACAATGAATAGAGTTACTGAAAGATGTTGATTAAGCAAATGAATATTTCCCAACAAAGCTAATGCTCTAAATTGAGGCATGGAAAAAAAATCAATAGTGGTGTGGCATAAATTCAGATATTGAGGTTATCAAACCTGGTGCGATGAAGAGCATAGAATGTCAAGTAAATTTTGGAGCAAAATGAAGTATGATTGACTGCATTAAAATTTAACATCAGTTTCAGATGAAAAGATTGACAAAGCCTAAAGTGAGGATCATGAATTATGAATCTTATTGAGGAATTGAAAATGAATATGGATTTCGAGTTTAAATTGGAAAACGATACTTATGATTGAAGTAAGAAGTATGTGTACCTGATAATAATGATTGAGAAAATTGATTATTAGAGAAAGCATTAAGAATAACCTAGGCTATACATACTAGTATGAATATGTCCAAATAGTGCTTAATGGCTAAGAATGTAGAATCAAGTGGCTGAATGATTGAATTACCAACAGTCTTACATGTTGAAGATATGTTTAGAACTTATATTTTGGAGTTTAAAGAAACATGAGATCAATGTGTCATTTATTTGACTTTTAGCATAACAATCATTATCCTAGTGATATCATTAACATATTGTATGAGATGTTATATGAAAAAAAGGGTCATGCGCCCTTACATTGAAATGTAAAGGGCCTAAAAACTGTTAAAGGCCATAATTGATTTCTAGATACTATTGATGAGTGAAATGAATCTGTAATAGGAGTTAAGTGATCCAAGATAATGATGAATGGGTTAAGTGGATAAGCATCAAAGTTATGGAATATCTTGAGATAAATATAAAAGTGGGTGAATTGACACTAAAGAGATGCGAAATATCACACGAAAAATGAAATACTCCTCGGAGTACCACCTCACCAAGATGTGCTTAGATAGAGATAAAGGTGTGATCAGATAGGAACAATGGGAAACTAACCTCGACATAAGTTGGTCCATATGAATTTATTATGGAATAGGACCATTGACTTATGGGTTAGTATTATCAATGAAAGATGCTTCATATTCACAGCGTGTTACGTGGCTATGTTTGGGAAACACCATTATAATCCCATACATGTGTTATTGAGACCAAAAGTAAAATTGTGAGTAATCCGAAATAATAAAGGAAACAATTAAGATAGTGTGATATCTGAATAAGCGAATAGAAAATAAAATTATTCCATTGACCACAGTCAAGTGGAAGAAATTTTTTTGAGTGATGACACTTAAATGGGAAACGAAGGAGTATATGAGGAACCAATACCACTGCCTTTTTTATCAATCAGATAGAGATTTCGATCACGAAATTTATTAAAGGGGAAGAAATGGAGCATCTTGTTTCCATACTAAAGGTTAGAACCCTAGATTTCAATTATTAAGAAAATGGTAATCGAAGTTTAGAAAAATGCATTTCATACATAATGTTATCATACACACATGTGGATATTAATTTTTGGCACTAAAACGATTGTACATGCATTCATTGACATTTTCCAAATATAACCGATCTATAAATGTGATTATATTTGGAATTGTTAATTGTATGTGTTAAGAGATGATTTGGAGAGAGTATTTGTTGACTAAGAATTTTTTTGTAAAAATTTGGAAGAATTATGAAATTTAAGGGTATTTTTGGACTAGGACAAATGTCAAGTGGCAGAACAATTGATAAATGGATGTAGAATTAAGAGTCAAATGACAGTGGAAATTTTTATAAACAACTTTGGGATTTAATGACATATCTCATTGAAATTTGGAGACAATTGGAGTAAAAATTGGAGTTGATTGGGCAAATTAAATGAAAGAACCTAAGTGAACCTGTAAGGAGATGACATGTGGCAAGTGAACATATCACTTGCCAAGCCATGTCTTAAAACCCACGATGCTTTCCAATTGAAAGACCAAGTTTTGTGTTTTGTCTTACTTCTCTTCTTCTCTTCGTTACTTCCTTCTTCTCTCTCATCTTTCACGATTTTGAATCTCCAAGCCTTCATTAGCGTTGAACCTTGCTTCCATCTTTCAATTTCTACCTTCATTTTATTGTTCCTTTCAATTACTAAAAGAAAACCCAACCAAATCCAACCTAAAAATGATGATGGATGTGTGATACAAGGGATAACTCGGGTTGGTGTGTTTTGAAGGATTTGGAGCTAAATAAAGTAAGTAATGCTTTAATCTTCATAGGTTAGTGTAAATGGAACATGTATGATGAGTAATTTGAGATTGATGGGTAGGTCATGAATTTATATGTATGTGTCGTGAATGAAGAATAAAGATGAATTATTTAAAAAGAAATGACGTGGATATAACTTAAAAGTGATAGATTAAGCAAAAGAGATGAATTAGGAAGAGATTGATGAGGAAGTATGCTGGAAAAGTGTTAGATGTAGTGGTTCAACTGAACATGTGTCAGTTTTTTTATGACATATATTGATCTATAGATATCTAAATAGGATTATTGTTGATTTATATTAAACTAGAGATGAATGACTACAATTGTTATGAAGAAATCGAGTTGAATTTTGTCTCTAAGACTTCTGAAAATTGTCTTCAATTTGAGTTTCAGATTTTGTCTTTGCTTTTGAATAGTATGGAGTAAATTGTGTTTAAGTTTCAGAATACTAAGCCAAATTGTATGAACTATATTTCTTTGGAAATATAGTACATAGATGAACAAATTTTTAGAAGAAGGTATTGCCAAAAAACCTCATAGGTCGTAATGGTGATTCAAAATGGATATGAAAAACAGAGTTGGAAAAGCTAAAAAAGGAGTTCTATTTACTACTTTCTGTGAAAGTTTGCCACTGTCAACTTAAAGGATTTCCTCTCGGGAAAATTTTTCGTGGCCACCCCTTCGTTCGCCTCCGCCAACTTGCAAGATTTCACGAGGAATTATCCTTTAGGGAAAAGTTCGCTGCGGCCAACTTCCTACACAACTTAAACATGCTTCGGTATTTTGATAATATCTTGACCTTTGGTTATCCAATTGGGATGATTTTTAATTTGGAGTAAACTAGAGACTTAGAGCTACAAATTATTTGAAAAAAAATAAAATTCTGAATCTGATTGTAAGAGTTTCAAATTCTTGGTGGAAGTTGAGTATAGGGCATTGTCCCAAAATAAAAATAGTCTAAAACTATTTGGAGTATAACTTTTACACTATTAAACCAAATTCAATGATTTTGGTGTCCTTAAAAACTTATGAGATAGACGGACAATTCTTAAAAAGAAAGCGTTCCCAAATTACTTCATTTTCATTGTCTAAATGATGAGAAATAGTAGACCTAAAAGTTAGTGTTCGGAGAAAAATCTGAAATGATTCGTTGGGTTATGAAATTAGATTCAAAGTGTTTATTTGAGGTATAAACCCTAAGCAAAAATTTTACTTAGGTGAGTTTTGTTATAATAGTGATATTGAGATGAGAAAAATAGAAGATACCTGCGATTGTTATGAACATGCGTTGTAAATATTCCATATACACACATGTGCATAAATGAATGCTTGTAATTGTGCAAAGTTATTAATGTGTGTGTGTATTGCATAATTTTGATGTGAAGGATAAACGTCTACATTCAAACGTGTCCAAATCATTGAAGCTAGTGCAAATATGGAGTGTACTATGAGTAACCTAGACATCTCACTTAATTACTTGTTTGCTTAAATTCTGTTTTGAAATGATTGAATGAATGTGGCTTGATGTTTGATTTCGGACAATTAAGGTCTGATGATAGTGATATTGGATTGAGATATTGAAGTGCAGCATATATGTGAATGTGCAGAACTATATGCTTCACAATATGATTGATTGTGATAGATGCATTTCATACATAAATGCACCATCAGATAATGGCAGTTGTGACCAGAGTAGCCACCGATCAAACCTTAAAACTTAAAGTGTGAAAAAGAGCCTCAAGCTCAGAAAGTGATTAAGAGCTTAAGGCTCACAGCCTAAAATGAGCCCTGTATCCCCATCAGATAAGGGACAGTTATCTATGAGCCCGGCATCCAAAATGGATACGGGACAGTTTATCAATGAGCCTGGTATCTAAAATGGATACGGGACAGTTTAGGCATTAGGTCACAATAATGTAACAATTGGAAAAGAGTCTTATGAGCATTCCATATGCATTTGTTTAAGTATGTTTCATTGATTGAAATGCAAATTTGCTTATGCTTAACTGAAAATATGATACGAAATCAATTATGCGAAAATGTGAATATGTGTTATATGGAATGATGTGTTGCATGAATTGAGTGAACCATTGATGATGGTTACCTCATTGAGTTCGTAAAACTCACCCAAAATTTGCAAATATTATTTAGAGCTCAAAAGAATACCCCGTTGGGCAAATATGAGTATACCTATTGCATGCAAGTGAGAGATAGAGATCAGGATCAGTTGGCGTCTGCATAATTATTTTCATTAAATTTTTTTCTATGAAAGAATGTATTATGAGATTTTGTATCATGTTTATTGATCAAATCTATTTTATAATAACTTTCCAAAATGGAAAGGGTTGTAAATAAAATTGATTTTGAGTGCAATTATTTTATATGTGATTGAAAAAGTTTATGATCAAAATGAGCCTAAATTGATTATTGATTTTTCACAAAAGTGTATTGTTTTAAAAAGAAAAGAAAAAAGATTTTTGTAATGAGATTTGACTGACTGAGTGCTCTAGCAAGCCACCCTCGTGGGGCTCAGACTCAGATATCACTCATGATGTTGGGTTCGTGTTTTGCGGGAGTGGGGTGCTACAAGTTGACTATCAATAATGGAACTATTAAATGAATCTAGAACCAAGTATGTTTATAAAGAGTAAAGTGGACCGTTACTTTAATCTTAAAACATACAACTTAAGCATACTTTTATTATGGACGACAATCCTGATGAGTGGTCAACTCATATGTGTTTCATTATAATTCTTGATATGATCATAATGGATTTTTACAAAGTATTAATCTAGTGTTTGCATGTTGGAATTATTAATTGAAACATGTATCAGGGAACATTTACTCAAATAAAGAGTTTATAGTGATGTCATCACTTCTAGATATTTTATGGAGATTGGTGATTAAACTAGTGCCAGTAGTTTGATGGACTAACTACCCATCAAGTCTTGCCACCAAGATGAGATCTTGTGTGTTAATCACCAAAGAAAGAAAAACGGAGGATCTAGTAGGAAAAGTCAACATAAGGGCAAAACGGTAATTTTACCCTATATTGTGCGAATGACTATAATATGGTTCATATTAGAGTTTGCGAATAACCTTATCATTAAATGGTTTCATTGTGGTTTTTTAATGATAGCATGTAACTTATTAGCATTCGTTGGATTGAAGAAGAAAGAGGTACATTTGATGGATCATCTTCCTTCTTTCATCATCAAAAACTGAAATTGGTATGTCACATTTAGGTTAATAGTCTTTTCATATTGCCATCTTAAAGACAAATGAGAAGAGTCTCATTTATTAGCTTCTTTATGATTGACTGAAAAAGAAGTGATGCATTTGATACAAAACTTCTTCTTTACCTTTGAGGTTAACCAAAATTAAGAGTAAGAAAAGACTCTTGCATTGTTTTGACTCTCCCTCTCTCTTATCTTGCATGGTGAGCCAAAAATTGCATGAGAGTGTCTCATTTTTGGTTACTTTCTTCTAAGAAAAATCTCCTCCAAATTTTTCTTCTCATTTCCCACCAAAGGATCTTGTTAACCAAGTTGTCTAAGAAGAACAAGTGGTAGATTGGATTGTTTGAGGATACAATATCAAGAAGAGGATATAATAAGGAGAAGAGGATATAATAAGGGGAAGAGGATACATCACCTAGGAGAGGATACATTGTCGACGATGGGATAGCACAGCTAGGAGTTAAAGCTATAGTGAAGGAGTCGGTAATATTTTCCATCTTGTGATTAAGCTAATGTTTTTCCTTATACCGTATCATGTGTGGCTATGCCTGTTGATTTGGATATATTGCTTCCCCTGAAATTTTGATTTCTAAAAAGTTTTGAAATCTACCGTTTCTTCCAAATCGATGCATGCTTTATTCTCCGATCCAACATTGACGCCAATAGTTTGATGGACTAGCTACGTATCAATTCTTAACACCAAGATTATATCTTGTGTACTAATCACAATGTAGAGTGAAATGAGAGATCTAGAAAGAAAAGCTAACATAAGGGTAAGACGATAATTTTACTCTTTATTGTGCGGATGGCTACAATATTATTCATAATAGAGTTTGTGATTGGACATTGAATTAATAATTTTGAAACATGTTTTCTCATAATTTTTAAGTAATTTAAGAGTTCGACCTATTTGCTTTATTAGAATGACATTTGATTAATAAGTTAGAATTATTTATAATGAGATTAAATTAATTCCGGGCTTATTGGAGCTTGAATTATTTAAGTCCAATTAGATTCTCCACTTAGCTTCTCGGAAGGCTAACAAGGAAAGTAAGAAAAATAAATGCAAGTTACTAGAAAGAAAATGAGACAGAAAGGAGAGAAATGTACAAATTGTACTCAGGTCAATAAGAATAGAATAATTTAATTAAAAGTTAATTAAATTGGGTTTTAAGCATATTATTAAACATTAGGCTTACATTAATTAATTTTTAATTATAAGCCCAAAGGAACATTTAATATTGGGCTGGATT
This sequence comes from Erythroxylum suave, assembly GCA_027563595.1. Taxonomy (NCBI): domain Eukaryota; kingdom Viridiplantae; phylum Streptophyta; class Magnoliopsida; order Malpighiales; family Erythroxylaceae; genus Erythroxylum; species Erythroxylum suave. Next base: position 9,611 of record JAOSBN010036002.1, read on the forward strand.
TTGATTCAAATAATTAGATTAATTGAATTAAAAAAATTAAAATTGTTAAACAAAACCAAATTCTACAAAGATGTAGGATTTGATTATGCTTATTAATAAAAACATGAATGTGGGCATGTACAAAAATGTACACGTCTCTTTTGGAATTCTTAAAAGAATGAAAGGGTGGTTTTTTTGGTCTTCCCGCTCTCTCTCCCAAAATTGTCCAAATATTGGAGTTGTAGGATATAATTTTTTAGCTTTCTTCCTAAAATGAAAGTGTGTAGTTTTTTGTTTTGCTCTCAATTTTCTCTCCTAACCTATTGAATAAAGTAAAGAAAACCTCCTACATTTTTCTTCCCCTTGCCCACCAAAGGATCTTGCTAACCAAGTTGTCCAAAGAGAACAAGTGGTAGATCGGATTGCTTAAGGATACAGCAGCGAGGAGTCGATAATATTCTGATCTTGTTCTTATTTTCTTTATTTTATTTATGTCGTATCATGTATGGATAAAAAACATCCTGTTGATTTCCTATTTATGCTTCAACTATGTTTTGATTTTAGAAAAAGTTTTTGAAATCCACTGTTTAGCCAAACCAAGCATGAACTTGTCTTCGATCCAAAAAAATGCCGAGTGGCAAGATAATTGATAAATGATAGTAGAAATACACTACAAGAAAATCATAAAATAGCGTCGGACATTTACCAACGAAATGATTCTCGAAGCTAATTACCGATGGAAAACAACAAAGCGTCGGTAAATAAGATGTCAAAATTTAGATTAGAGACAGACAAAATTGGCTTCGGTACATGTGGAGGGAAGAAATTTCACAAAAAACTTCCGACAACATATAGCAATGACATACCAACTCCCATCGGTAATAACTGCGGGAATGCTTCCCCCAATTATATAGCGTCAGACATTTGCTGACAGAAAGCAATCCATCGGTGTAATTTGTTTTGTTTAATAATCAGCTTCGGTCATTTGCCGATGACATGTGGTCCGTCATTAAGATGCGGCAAAATGAAGCGACAAGACGTCGTGGGTAATTAATTGATGAATTTAAGTACCGATGGAAAGCTTATTCCGTCAGCAAATGTCAACTTGTTAATAAAAAAAACGACGTCATGCAGCGTTGACTTAAGATGACATATAGCGACGACGTACCAACTCTCGTCGGTAATAATTATGGGAAAGCTTCCCACAGTTATATGGCGTTGGAAATTTATTGACAGAACCTAATCCGTCGGTGTAATTTGCTTTGTTTAATAATCAGCTTTGGTTATTTTCCGGTGGAATGTGGGCCGTCATTAAGATGCAGCATAGTTTACCGGCAGGCATGGTGATCCATTGCAAAATGAAGCGGCAAGATGTGGTGGGTAATTAATGATGAATTTAAATACCGACGAAAAGCTTATTCCATTGCTAAATGTCGACTTGTTGATAAATAAAACGACGTCGCGCGATATCGACATAAGAAGATAAATGAAACGATGTCGTTTGAATTTAGAAAAAAAGGTTGGGGAGGGGGGAGGTAGACGTCGACTTAAGAAGACGCCTACCTCCCCCCTCCCCAACATTTTCTTCTTCTTTCTCTCCTCCATCGCCGTCGACTGGTTTTATACTATTCTCCTTGCTTCCACCATCATTTTGTGTGCATTTTTTGGCCTATTGTGTGCATTTTCTGGTAAGCTCTCTATTGGGTGTATTTTCTCTCCAAAAAATGTAACTTTTATATATCAATTGTTGGGGTTTTGGGTGGTCGGTTTTTGTGTGATTATTGTTGGTATATGGATTTTTTGTGTGTAATTGTTAGTTGATTTGTTTTTATATGTATTAATGTTGGTAAATAATGGAAAAATGCATTTGTTTTGTGATTAGTTAGAGATTATATATATTGCCTATAAGGTGCTCGATAAAGTACCCCTTATGATTGTTATAATGTTTTGTTGTAATTGTTGTAATGTTCGAAGAGAAGGGATTTGAGATTGAAGTATGAATTTGAGATTGAGAAGAAGGGAATTGAGATTGAAGTTTGTATTTGAAGTGTGAATTTGAGATTGAAGTGTGTACTTGAGATTGAAGAGAAGGATTTGAGATTGAAGTGCATATTTGAGATTGAAGAGAAGGGATTGTGTAATTGAAGTTTGTATATGAATTGTATATGAATTGTGTATTTGAAGTGTGTATTTGAAATTGAATTGTGTATTTGAATTGCGTATTTGAAGTGTATATCTGAGAGTGTGTATTTAAAGTGTATATTTAATTTGAAATGTGTATTAAATTTATTATTTTTTGCTTATTAATTTTCTACTTATTATTAATTTTATTAATATTTAATTTATTTTTTTATCAATTATATTTATTACTATTATTAGCGGTAATATTAAATATATTATTGTTATTAAATTTATTGTTATGATAACTCTTCTACATATTATGATTCATATTATAATTAATTTTATGATGATTATTATTGTCATTAATTATTAATAATTATTATTAATATTTTTAGTTTGATTAATCTTATTAAATTGATTATTCGTATTATTAGTAATAATAATCATTGTTAATTTTCTATAAATTGTTAAATGTATTATTATTATTGTTGTTGTTGTTGTTGTTGTTGTTGTTATTGTTAATTTTCCACTTATTATTAATTTTATTATTATTAAATTTATTATTTGTATTATTATTATTATTATTATTATTATTGTTATTATTATTATTAATTTTATTATTATTACATTTATTATTTGTACCAATTATATTTATAATAATAATAATAATTATTATTATTATTATATATTTGTTATAATAATAATAATAACAAATATAGTTATTATTATCAAATTTATTATTCTTATTCAATTTATTAATAATAATAATATTATTATTATTATTAAAATAATTATTCTTATATGACTTATTATTATTATTATTATATTATTATTATTATTATTATTATTATTGTTATTATTATTACTATTATTAAATTTTTTATTCTTATTTAATTTATTATTATTATTGTTATTATTAATTTTCTACTTAGAATTAATTTTATTATTATTAAATTTATTAGGTGTATCATTTATTATTATTATTATTAATGTTCTACTTATTATTAATTTTATTATTATCACATTTCTTATTTGTATCAATTATATGTATTATAATAATTATATTATAATAATAATAATATATTATTATTATTATTATTATTCTTATTCAATTTATTATCATAATATATTATAATTATTATAATAATGATTCTTATATGATTTATTACTACTATTATTGTTATTATTATTAAATTTGTTATTCGTATTTAATTTATTATTATTATTTTTGTACTTATTATTAATTTGATTATTATTAAATATATTATTTGTATCATTTATTATTACTACTACTATTATTATTATTATTATTAATATTACTGCTACTACTACTACTACTACTACAACCACCACTTCTTCTTTTGTACTTATTATTATTGACATTATTAACTATTATTATTATTATTATTAGTATTAGTATTGTCTTTAATTTTTTAATATTATTACTTTTATTGTTCTTATTAATTTAATTTTTAGTAATAATAAGTATTGTTATATTTAATATAATACAGTTGTTTACTATATGTATTACTTTAATAATATGATTATAATACTTTTGTTCTTCTGCTTTGAGTTAATACAACAATTATTGAGTATTCTATCGTTTTCTTTACATTAGTTTATGATGTTGTATTACCACAAGTGTATTAGATTAAATGTTTCATATTTTGTTTCGCAAGCCCTGTATTGTGTTGAAGAGCGTCATTGATCTTTCTTCGTCGTAGTTTGAAGTTGTCCATCCATTAAGGTTAGTCGTGCAACTGGTTAATATTTACTATATGTATTGCTTTAATAATACGATTATGAAACTGTTAGATTTATTGTTAATACAAAGGGGGCCTTGAATTTGTATTTTTGATTAAAATATTCTTATATTCATTGATGACTTTTTATGTTCTTCTGTAATAGTCTAAGTATTTACTGTATGTGGAATTAATTTGAAATCAATTGTAAGTCATTAATTCAATCGATATATTGTACATGATTAATTATTAGGATTAATACTTAAAGTTCAATTTGATTAATGCAAACATAGTATTAGCACAAGGAAGTAATACATTACATAGAGAAGATAATTCGCTCCATAATAAACCCCTAAGATGGTATATAGGGTGGAAACCCATGATGCAGCTCCCGTGAGGCATATCGGTGAAATATTCCACGAGTCTATGAGTTACAGCGAGTATTTGTTTTCTTGATTCACATGTGTAAACAATGTCACGTACTACGGTTTGAAATCAATTATACGTGATTAATTCGATCTATCAAATCGATCGATTAATTTTAGGTAATTAATTACTACGATTTATCGATCGAATTCAATGTGATTAATGTAAACATATTATTAGCACAAGGAAGTAATACGTTTCATAGACAAGACAGTTCGTTCCATAATAAACCCCTAGGATGGTATATAGGTTGGAAACACATGATGCAGCTACCGTGAGGCTTATCGATGAAATATTCCACGAGCCTAGGAGTCATAACGAGAACTTGTTTTCTTGATTCAAAGGTGTAAACAATGCCACGTACCATAGTTTTGAAATAAATTGTAGGTGATTAATTAAATTGGTTAATACTTAGGAGATGTGTAAAGTTTAGATGTTCTGTAATTTTTGGGATGCCATGAAGGATACTAACTATGGAATCACTTATTTAAATTAACAGTTTTGTAGAAATGAGCAATGTTGATAGATCTTGGATGTATAAATGAATATCACATTATGGTTTCATTAATCTTTAATTTGCTGAGGGAGTTAAAGCCTTTATTCATTATGCATGTTCTTAACCTGCATATATGGATGGGCCAAAGATTAGATGTCCATGTAAAAAATGCAAACACATTTTTTTCCTTTCTATTGATGAAGTGAATGGGCATTTGTTGAGAAGAGGGTTTGTTCGTAATTATTTTCGGTAGACACGACATAGGGAACTGTTGATTTGTAGAACCTCAAAGAGTAATCAAGCACAAGCGTCAGTTACCTTAAATGAGTTTGAAAGGGGGATTGGATTTAAAAATAATAATGTCGATGCAAATGAAAATTCTTACCTACAAATGGTTTACAATGCAGATGGTTATAACTTTCAAGAAAATATAGAAAATCTTGAAGAAGAACCCAATGCTCAATCCAAACAGTTTTTTGACTTACTACATTCAGCTGACCAAGAACTATAGGCCAAATTGTGAGACAATGACTCAATTGTCTTCGATTGCTCATATCTTGAACATAAAGTCTGAAGGGAATATTTTTGACCGTAGTTTTGATCAAATTCTTGGATGGTCTAATGAATCATTACCTCCTGATCACACAATGGTTGATATTTTTTACAATACGAAGAAACTTATTAGGGGTCTTGGTTTGCCTATTCAAAAGATTGATTGTAGCAAATTAGGATGTATGTTGTGTTAGGGTGATGATGTGGAATTAGAAGAGTGTAAATTTTGTGGTCAATCTAGGTTTAAGCCTAGAAAGCGTTCTATAAAAGGAAAGTTGGTACCGTGGAAGTGGATGTATCCATTTGAGAGGTATGTAATTCAAAAAAATTGAACCTTTCTTGAAGTCATTTCATCATGCTTTCATCACTAAATTCATATAACCCTATTCACTCATATAGGTATTTGCATCATTTGAAGAAAAATGTGAAGAATAAGGCTAGAGTTGAAGGTTCGATATATAATGCTTATTTAGTAGAGGAAGCTAGTACATTTTGTTCACATTATTTTGAGTTGTACGTTCAGACAAGAGAAAGAAAAATTCCTCGTAATGATGATAGGGGAGGAACTAATGATGCTAATGGTAACTTATCCATATTCACTTATCTGGGACGGTCATATATACGTTCAACAAGAAGAATGTTAACAGATGAAGAAATTGAAGCTGCCCATGGTTACATTTTATTACTTATGAAGAGGTTCAACCTTTCATACAGTAAGTATCCAGTGATTATTTTGGTTTTGAAATTTAGTATCATTATTCATAACTGGAATATATAATAATGTTTTTAGATTATACGAGGAATTGTTATGGGAGCTCATGCCCAAAAAATCATAAGATGGTATCAATAAAGAAGTTGGAAGAAACTTTCCTCGATGGTTCGAGCAATATGTAAGTTTTCACTTCCAAATATTGAAATGATTGAATGAT
>JAOSBN010036013.1:0-15855 GCA_027563595.1 Erythroxylum suave
ATCACTTTCCTTTAAGTATAAATACATTTATACCTAAACATATGCATAATAACACTCATTTCTTTTTACTTATTATTTCTAAATTTGACTTAAAAGTCGGGGTCCAACAACAGCAGTGAAAATACATGGTAAAATTGCTATGAAATTCTTTTGTCAATTTACACTCTAATCATGACTAAATAATCCTAGAAGCAATAGAAAACGAGCAAATGTTTCTTTGTTTATTTTATTCTTTCTCTCGTTTTGATTGGAAACCTAAAATAAGCGAGAAACACATTAACATAAAAACCCATATGCATATAAAAGGATAAAAAATAAGCACAAAAATTTAAAAGTAAATAAATTTAATTCCTTTAGGTTGCCTCCTAAGAATCACCTTTGTTTAAGGTCGCTAGCTCAACTTCTTCTCCTCACGTGACAAAATGTGATCTTTACGTGTCACATGCGGCTCCTCCATATGAGGTTTTTTGGGATAGGGTCTCAGTTGATGGTCCATCATATTCATCATTTTCCATATTTATTGACTTTTAATCTTGATTGAGTCCATGCACTTTGGAAAGATCTCAAATGTCTTTGTCCTTTTTCTTCCACATTTAATTCCTCCAATCTACTAAGTAAAGATGAAGAGTTATTCTCAAATATTATCATGAACTCAGTATTTACCTTCGAGCTAAAAGATGACTTTTTTTTCTTCGAGCTCCGCCTTTGCTTCTTCTACACAAGCAAGTCGTTGAGGTTTGACCTCAAAATTCTCAAGCTTCTCATCCCTTTGTAAAGTTTCCAAACAAACGTCCATTGGATACATCTCGACTTGATACTACTGTTCCTCTTCACTTTATGATTCTAGATAATTGATATCTCCCCATCAAGGCAATGCATTTTGCTGGAGTTGCAGAGCATCCTATCGGATTTGCTGTACAGCTTGCTAAAATAGCTGTTGCACATTCTATTGGAACTACTGCATATCCTATTGAATTTTAAGATTGTTAGCATCCATAGTATTAAGCATTTCTTATAGAGATGTACATGAGTCGTGTTGGCTCTTTGAAGCTTGGACGCTAGACTATGTAGTTTTTGGAAATTGCCCTCCATCCTGCTGGAATTGTAAAGTATTCTGCTATAATTGCAAAGTATTAGCGTTCACAATCTTAATCAACTCTTCTAGAGATGGACCAGAGTCGTGGTAAGAAGCTTTTGGATTACATCAGAATTGCTATGCATCCTACAAACTATCATGGAAGTAATTGTGATGATTATCCCATCTGTAACAAAAGTTAGTTTGATCAGTCTAAACATTGTTGTTGGAATAAGAATACGAGTTATAAAAGAAATTACCACCATCCATATTGAATTTTTTTCACAAACATGAAACAGAAAAATGAAAAGATCACGAAATAACTAAAAAGAAATCAATTACAAACAAATATATACGAAACACAAATTAAGTCACAAACAAAAACTAAAACACCACACTCCTCGGTAATGGCGCCAAAATTTACCGTCGTGTTGTAACGCTAGTTAAAATAAAATAACTAGACTACTACTATAGCAGTGGTGAGTCTAGGTCGATCCCATAAGGAGTGTTCGGTTAGCTTATGAAATGAAATTAATTGATGTTTAGGTAATGGGGAGGGGGGGGGGGGTTGGATTTGATAAGAAAATAAAATAAATAAACCTAACAAAAATAAATTAAATAAAACATGCAAAAAATGATAAAATTAGGGAATTCGGTAGGGATCCAGTTTTCGGTCTACACCCTAATTAAGCATAATTCATTGATTTGTTGTTCTTTTATCTCTCTCAGCAATTATCCATCGTGGATTAACAACAAGCTCTATTAATCCTGATTTTTCCTTAGATATTAGTTAATTACAAAGCAGTTGTTAACTAAGCCTAGCTTTCGGGAAACCTAAAATAAGCTCTCTAAGATTATCTAAAAACCATATTATGAATCAAAAAAATAGAACAATCTAGTCAATACTCACAGAAGCTTGGATTATTTAACCTATGTTATGTTATCTCTAATGATTCAGAACCATTAGTCACTACACATGAATCAGAAATATAACACATATTACTTTCAATTCTAGTAATGGGTTTTCATGAAAAACAATTCAATAGGGCATTAAAATCATCATCATTCAATACCCAATCCAACAAACACAAGATAACATAATCAATTCCTAATAAGAGAAAGAAACAACAAAATAATAAAAAATGCTTAACCCGGATTGTAGGCGTCAATGTCACTTCCGAATAGGCATCGAAAATTTAGCCTTCCATGAATCTCTCCAAAGAAAATTCTTCAAACCTCATAAAAATACCCTACCGAAACCCCATTATCTCTTTAGTGACCAAGCTTCTTCTCGTAGCTACTATTCATCGATGGGGTAATTAAAGATGGTGGTCCATCTACACTATTCACTCTTCTCTTCTCTTCTCATTTTATTTCTGCCGGCACTTTTCTTCTCTTCTCACATTACTCTCCTCTCTGTTACTATAGCTTGATGGGACGCATTGAGTTCAATGGTTTTCATTCCACCTTAACAATTCACATTTCTTTTCTCTTTCCCACAGCTCTCTTCACTCTTCTCTCATGCCACTCCTAGTTGTAGCTCTTCTCCATTTTCCAGTAATGCCACCTACTATTTGTGATTTGACAATTTAACTTCAATGGACCACGCTACTGTAGCTTCTTCACTTTTGCATGAAATGTAGACGTGGTTTATGTTTTTGCTTTCCTCATGTGGCTTGTGGGCTTTGGTTTCATTGTTTTCCTTGCTTGTCTAAATGCTGGCGTTTTCTTCACGGACAGCTACCGTTTTTGTTTCATTCCAGTTGTTATGTTATTCTTCACGGACAACTACCGTTTTTGCTTCATTCTAGTTGTTATGTTATTCTATTTAACAGCTTCTTGGTTGTCTTCTTTTTTGTTTTTTTTGTTTTTCTTGTTTTTTAATTTTCTTCTTCTTACTCCATGAAGACAAGTGAAAATTAATCTTCAAAAAATAGCTTGAATGTAGTGCTTTAGACTCTCTTTAATCACTTTGCTTCCAAATTGTACCTAAAGTCATATACGAATAAAAGTGAGTATCTTAAGAATTTTAGTATCGTTAATCGCTAAGTGTAAATAGTTAAATGTATCAGCAATTAAACATAAATCAGTCACCACGTCGACATTTCACGTTGAATTAATGTTACTTTTTTTTGAATATTCAATTTAACATTAAACCCATACATAACTAACACAAAAACACAATTCACCATCTTCCAAACATAAACATAAACAAAAACTCATACCACAAAACCCACATAAACTCCAAAATGTATTAGAAAAGTAGAACACAACAAAAAGAAGGTTATTGAAAATAGAAAAGTTGAATAGTACCAACATAACAGATGACGCTTCTTTTAGGGTGACAATCCTAACAGAGGAGATGATGCTTCATTGATAGTGAACCAAAAGAAAATATGTCGACTAACACGAAAACATATAAAGCTTCGCTTTGGTGTTAATAACTAAGTAGAAAATGAGGTTGTTTGTTGTCGAACATATTGACATCATTTTTTATTAATTCGGAAGAAATTTAGCATTTGGTGATGATACAAAAAATTGTTGCGAAATGATTGAAGTAAGTCACTTGTTAATATAGAAATCACTTATAATATGCAAAATACACAAGAAGGGGGGGTTGATTTGTCGTAAATCGTCTAAGATAATCTTTAGAAACTTCTTGATTTTCTTGAAAAACTCAGACGATTATAAAACAACACACTTAATTCGTTTGAGTAATGCAACATCGGAAATAGTATATATTCTTCTAACAATAAGAAATTAAAGAGATAAGGGTTAGAGATGTGACATCGTGATTTATACTGGTTCACCCTTAACCTTTGAGCTATGTCCAATCCCCATAATTTATATGAGATTTTACTATCTCTTGCAACTTTACAAGTATTCTTTCTTCTCTTCGAGAGCCTCTTCAGGTGTCTTTCACAAAGTATTCTTTATCTACTATCTTATCCTCTTTAGGCTCTAGTCTTCCTTTCACTTGAAAAGATATTGTTTGAGCTTTTCTAAACTCACATTACAGGTGTTCTTGATCTTTGTCTTCCTTCTTTTCACTCGGGATATTTTATATACTCACTTGATCACAGAGTTATTTCGTGTAAGTGAAAGTAAGTAAAAGTAAAAGTTGTTTTGTCTACGACTATAATGATACTTATAGTCTAATTCACCAATAGTCTTCTTAAAAAAAAATTGTTTTCGAATCTTCAAAGATCTTTTATTAATTGAATCCTGTAACCAACTCCAACTAACTAACTGTCATTGTAGATTATATCGTCTTGATTTGATTTTTATGCTTCGTCTTATATCTTCACTTCGTCTTATGACTTCGCTTCGTCTTATATCTTCGCTTTGTCTTATGCCTTCGCATCGTCTTATAACTTCGCACCATCTTGTGACTTCACATCGTCTTGTGACTTCGTCTTGGTCTTATGACTTCGTCTTACTTACATTTATCTACGCACTTAATAAACTCATCAAAACAGTTCACACACTTCTATTATTATTTTTATTATTATTTGACTTTCATCAAAATTAATAGATGAAGTAAAATCTTCTTGACTTAACAATCTCCCCCTTTTTGATGATAACAAATAATTGTAATATTAGAAGATAAAAATATTCAGATGAATAACAATATAATTTAGACGAACAATATTTAGACAAATAATATATTTACTCAACCGAATAATATAAGATATACAATGTGCATAACAGAAAATTTTCAAAACTAATTCTCCTCTCCTTTCTACTATTCTCCCCATATTTTTTATTAATAAAAAAGAATATCATTTCAGACGCTTCAAAATTTCAGAGAACATATAGTGAATATCAATGCGGATCGTCTTAAGGTCTTGTTTTGTAAAAACATGTAGTAAGTGCTACTTCCTCTTGAAGATCACCCACTGAGTTTGTTAGTTCATCATCCTTAGTATATATTTCTTCAATATGTTTAACTAAGGCTTCTTGAACTTTCTTATGCTTTTGACTAGCTTCAGTCCAATTGATGAAATTCTTCAAGAGCTTCGAGTTAACAATAGAATCTTATAGCTTTTCACTTAGTGGATGAAGATACTCAGAGACAAATGGTTTTCTAATTGAGTCATCTAATTCAATAATTTTGATAGAGGGTAATTGAAATGGTTGTGATTGGTGAGGGAATTCAAGATCATCAGGTTTTGGTAGTTTGAAAATTGTTTTTCTTAGAAGGTGTAGGATATCTTTGACTGAAGGAATGAAACCTAAGGGTTTAAAATGAATAAGTAAATACACAAAGGTTTCTAAGTAGAAATTGATACCTTCAATTGTAATACTTTTGTACCTTCCTTTCGAAATTGTCCCAACTACCTTGAAACTTTCATCTTGAGCAAATGCACTAAAGTTACTTCCTGATGTCCTTGATATGTGATGTGAAATATAGACACCTACAGGTTGAGATGCAGGACATACATCGTCTATATTCTTCATCGCCACTCAAATTTTTTCTTCCATGGGATCATCTTCTTATTTCTCAGGAAATTTCTTCTTCTTTCCTTTATCTTTGCTGTCTACCAATGTTGGATGTCTAGGTTGTACATCTGGTACAATCTTTACTATTGTTCTACTTGTCACTGGGTAGATGGTGTAAGGATTTTTTGTTATCTTCAATGTATATGGTTTTACCTTTTCATCTCGCAGAATACCATACAATCTTCTTTCTTCAGGGGTTAGAAAGTGTATAATCTGATCGCTTACTGTTACAGGTTCAACTTGAACCTTAAGTTTCTATTTAGAAGGTTCTCTTATGATAATTGAACCTCTGTTGTGATCAGGCATTGATTCTTCTATTATCTTCATCTTCAAGTCTTGTTTCTTCATTGGTTGAGGGGGATTGTAAGTTAATTGTTACGTTCCAACAGTTTGTGTCTTTTGTTGAACATTAGACGATGAAACTTTCTTTTTCTGAGTCAGTTTCATGGTTTTTTGTTCTTGTGCTGGCTTGGAAGAGAGTTGTTGTTAAGACTTCTACTCAAATACTAACTTCCTTTTTATCTTTGTCTCTCCAGACGGTTGTTCTGATTGAGTCTGAGGGATAGAGACAATTTCTTTGGTAGGCTGCTGCTGTTATTGTTGTTGCTCCTTTACACTTTCAGAACCTTGACCAAGAATCAGAGTTTCTTTCCTTTTTTGTTCTTATTATCATAAGTTCATCAATCTTGGTGCCCTTCTTGACTTCTTGGCTCTTTCTAATTAGAGCGTCTTAGCCTTCCTCTTTAAGACACTTTATGAGTTGGTTGTTGAACTGAACTTTCCTTCCTTTCAGGAATCGTCTTGGCTTGTAGTGGCTTATAAGACGATTGTTCAGTTTTTAACTCTACTGAGATTCTTCTAGATGATTGCAGTTTTGCTTGCATTCTAGATGAAACATCTTCTTTCCTGCTTCATCTGATTGAAAGCTCCCCCTTAGACTGTGCTTTCGGTGGGAAATCTTTATCCGTTTTAGCTTCAGTCTTGATCCCCATTTTCCGAATAGTAGAGGCATTGATAAAACTTTTAATATTCAGCTTTACTTTGTTTCTTCTATTAAGTAGGATTCCATATTCTTTGAAGAATCTTGTCAACAACATACTGTAAGGTAACGAACCACTCTTCAGATGATAATCCTCCTTAGCCCTTATCATGTATTTCAGAATCAAGAATGGAAGATTAATAGATTGGTGTGTGAGTAGATGAAGTAGACAATGTTCATCATAAATTGTCACCAAATCCTTTGATCTCACTCTTGGTAGAATACATTGAAGAATAATTGAATGGAGAACCCTAGCCTTCAGAATTAGGTTTGAAGACTTCTTAACTCCTAGATTACTTGATCCATGTAGTTATCGCTTGATGTTATCTTCATTTATGGGACTTTGAGTAATCCATTTTGTATTGTTAAACAGTTTTGCTCCTTCATTTGGACATTCAATAGCCCTCACAATAGAATCTTCCTTGACAATCACTGACAACCTGTCTACCACTAATACCAAGGTGTTATTTACCACCTTTTCATTCTTCTAGAACTCACATACTTCATTTGGATACAAAGGGTCTTGGATATTGAAGAAAATTTCCCATCCAGTTGCTTTGATCTCAGGTTCGATATCCATTCGATCATCCTTCAGAGAACTAAAATTGATAAGTCTCCCATAGATAAGAGATTTCGACATTCTTCTAATCTGTAATGAATAAACACTAAACACATAAATGTATTTCACTTAAAGAAGTGAGGTTAGTATGTAGAAGATATTGAAAGAGAGATATGAAATAAAAATGAGAAAGATTTGATGTAGAGAATAGAGGATTGAATCGTCTTTATTGAAAGCACTTTGAAGTAAGTCAGTTACTAAAAGAATTCTAGAATGTAGAGTGTTCTAAATTTAGAGAATTTCTTTTTATAAACACTCTTGAAAAGTTACCGTTTGTACCGTCTGTGACTGATCCACAAGTATGAAAGTTACCATTACTATTCATTCTAAAAACTAACGACTTTTTTGGTTCAATAGAGCGTATCATTTGGGTCATGAAGTTTTAGACGAATGGTCATTTAACATTACCATGTTCATATTTCATTTGATTTCCTTGAATCTGTCTTCACTTAAAGGTTTGGTGAAGATATTTGCCCATTGTTGATTCGTCTCAACAAATTGTAGATTAATAATTCCTCTCTGTACATAGTCTCTTATAAAATGATGTCTAACTTCAATATGCTTTGTCCTTGAGTGTTGTATTGGATTCTTTGAGAGATTGATAGCACTTGTGTTGTCACAGAAGATTAGAATTTGATCTTCTTGGGTAGAATAATCTTCTAACTGATACTTTATCCATAGTATTTGTGAACAACAGCTTGCGAATGACATGTATTCAGCCTCTGCAGTAGATAGAGCAATTGAACTTTACCTCTTACTTGACCACTAAATTAGATTATGACCAAGAGAGTGACAACCTCCACTTGCACTCTTTCTATCAATCCTGTCTCTAACATAATTAGCATCACAGTAGCCAATTAACATGAAATCTTTACCTTTTTCATACATTAAGCAAAGATCAGTAGAACCTGTCAAGTATTTCAACATTCTTTTAATAGCAATATAATGAGATTCTCTAGGATCTGCTTGAAATCTTGGACACAAACAAACACTAAACATAATATTAGGTCTGCTTATGTAAAGCAAAGAACCAATAATTCCTCTAAAAAGAGTTTGATCAATCTTCATACTAGCTTCATCCTTAGTTAAGACGATTGAAGGATGCATAAGAGTTGACATTGGTTTAACATTTTCCATTTTATATTTGACTAATAGTTCTTTGATATAGTTTTGTTGATGAATAAAAATCTTTTCTTCAGTTTGTTTAATGTGTAAACCAAGAAAGAACTTTAATTCACCCATTATACTAATTTCAAATTCACTTTTCATAAGAAACTCAAAACTTGAACATAACTTTTTAGAAGTTGCACCAAAAATGATATCGTCTACATGTATTTGCACAATAATAAAGTCATTTTTGATACTTTTCCAAAATAAAGTTTTATCAACTTGACCTCTAGTAAAGTCATTTTTAATCAAAAAGGAACTAAGATGATCTTAACATGCACGAGGTGCTTGCTTCAATCTATACAAAGCTTTATGAAGTTTATACACACGATCTGGTTTATCAATGAATTTAAAGCTAGGGGGTTGTTTTACATAAACTTCTTCACCTATAAAACCATTCAAAAAAGCACTTTTCACATCCATTTGAATCAATTTTATATCATGAAAAACAACATATGCAAGTAAGATCCTAATAGCTTCTAATCTAGCAGGAGCATATGTTTTATTATAATCTATTCCTTCTTGTTGATTATAGCCTTAAGCTACTAATCTAGCTTTGTTATGGAATATCTTTCCTGATTCATCTAGTTTATTCTTGAATACCCATCTAGTTCCTATGATAGATTTATTGGATGGTTTAGGAACTAGAGATTGGACTTTATTCCTAGTAAATTGATTTAACTACTCTTTCATAGCTAAAATCCAAGCTTCATCTTGAAGAGCTTCATCAATTTTCTTTGGTTTTAATTCAGAAACAAAAGCTACATTGGCCTCTCTCCAAAAATTAGATCTAGTTCTCACTCCTTTTGATGTTTCTCCTATAATCAGGTTTTCTGGGTGAGAGGATTTATATCTCCAGTCTTTTCTTAAGCTAATATTTTTAGAAATATCTACTACTTTATTAGATGGATCGTCTGATGGTGAATCGTCTAGGTTACTGTTTAAGGGAGCAGATAGAGTTTCATCATTAGAATCATTTCTCCTATCTAGATGAGAATCATCATCAAATTTTACATGCATAGATTCTTCAACAGATTTAGAATAAGATTATAAACTCTATAAGCTTTAGAACTAATAGAATAACCTAGAAAAATTCCTGAATTGATCTTAGAATCGAGTTTATCCAAATTTTTTTTTGTATTTAAAATAATGCATTTGCAACTAAAAGGATGAAAGTAAGAAATATTTGGCTTTCTTCCCTTCCATAACTCATATGAAGTTTTATTTAAAATAGGTCGCACAAATACTCTATTTTGAATATAACAAGTTGTATTTGCAACTTTTGCCCTGAAGTACTTAGGAAGATTTATTTCACATAGCATAGTCCTTGCCATTTCCTGAATTGTCCTGTTCGTTCTCTCTATAACTCCATTTTGTTAGGGAGTTTTAGGAGCAAATAAATTATGGAAAATTTCATTCTTTTTACAAAACAATCTGAATTTTTCATTTTCAAATTCTGCACCATGATCACTTTGAATTCTAGCAATAGAAATTCCTTTTTAATTTTGTAACTTTTTGGATAAAACTTTAAAGCATTTAAAAGATTCATCTTTATGAGATAAAAACAATATCCAACAAAATCTAGTAAAGTTATCAACAATTACAAGACCCTACTTCTTTGCACCAAGACTTACTATTCTAGTTGGTCTAAACAAGTCTATATGTAACATCTCTAAAGGTCTATACAAAGTTACAATGTTCTTAGACAAAAATGATGCTTTAATTTGTTTTCCTTTTTGACAACTTTCACAAAAGAAATCTTTGTTAAAACTTATCTTTAGTAAACCTTTTATCAAATCATGTCTAACTAATTTCGAAATATGTTTAAAGCTAACATGACCTAGCTTTTTGTGCCAAATTAGTTTTTCATCATCTTTTGATATAAGACATGAAATATTTTGACTTTTCAATTTGTATAAGTTTATTTTATAGAGATCGTTTCGTCTCTTAGCAAAAAAGAATATGGACCTGTCCTTGCTTTTAACTAAACAAGAATTTTGATTAAAGGATACTTCAAAACCAGAATCACATAATTGACTTATACTGATTATATTATGCTTTGAACCATCAACTAGCAGAACATTATCAATAGATGAAAATGAATTTTTACCAATTTTTTTGATCCTAATTATTTTACCCTGTTGGTTGTCTCCAAAAATTATTGACCCTCCTTGCTTAAGTTGGAGGTCTAGGAATATAGACCTTCTGCCCATCATGTTGCATGAGTAGCCACTGTCCAAGTACCATTGATGGTGTTTGCTTCTTCCAAATAAGGAGATCTGCAATAGATATTATATCCTTCTTAGGTACCCATATTTTCTTGGGTCCTTTGGGGTTAGTCTTATAATTATTCTTAGAATAATAATAAGAATGATGTTTCTTTTTCTTTCTATTAGGAACAAAAAGTCCTATTATGAAGAACATTACTGTTATGAATAGTATTTCTACTAGAAAAGCCTAAGCCACTTTCATCATCTGGATGTCTATAATTTCCAATAATATCATTCATCCTTGTTGTACTTTCTGTAAATTTCAATAAATCTTCTGAAAGACTATTAATTCTTTGTTTTAACTGATTAATCTCCTCAGATCTATCTACATCTATTTTCTTTTTCATATCGTCTATTTGTTTTTTAAGGCAGACAGTTTCTTCTTATAAGAGTATTGTGTTCTTAGAATTTTCAACAAATTTCTTTTTAAAAAATCTATATTGTTTTATAATAACATGTGAATTTTCTAATAATTCTAAATAGGCATGCTGAAGATCATTAAAATCAAAGATTACCTCATCATCGCTTTTATCTTCAGCTACCTAGCATATATTTGCTTGTTTTGATGATTTTGAGCTGGATTCAGATTCAGATGAATCCAGATCTTCCCATATTGCCATTATGATTTTTTTTATTTTCTTGACCCTTCTCTTGTTTTCTTTTGAGCAAGGGACATTCAGACTTGTAATGTCTTGGTTTATTACACTCATAGCAGATGATAGAGCTTTTCTAATTCTTCGAATCGTCTTTGCTAATCTTTTTGAAAGAGGAGTCTTTATTTCCCTTTGTTTTCTTTTTCTACATCCTTCTAATTTTTCTTGAAATGAAGGATAGCTTATCTTCATCTTCACTTGAATCTTGATCAAATTCACTGGCATCATCATTCTTGATTTCTTCAATCTTTAATGCTTTTAAAGACGTATTTCTATTTTTCTGCATCTTTTGATTCTTCTGACCAGCCTTCAATGCAATAGATTTATCCCTTCTGGGTTTATCTTCTAATTATAGCTCTACTTCATAGATTTTCAATGAACCCAACAATTCGTCTAGCTTTAGCTTGTTTAAATCTTTGGCCTCTTGTATTGCTATTACTTTGGGTCTCCATCTTTTTGGAAGACTTCAGAGGATCTTTCTGACATGATCTTGACTTTCATAGATTCTCCCCAGAGCTTTAAGTCCATTAATAATTGTTTGGAATCGTACAAACATTTGATCAATAAACTCATCATCTTTCATTTTGAACAACTCATACTGATGATCAAGAATACCAATCTTGGATTCTTTCATCTAATTTGTCCCTTCATGTGCAATGACTAATGTGTCCCACATTTCCTTTATAGATTCGCATCCATGAACCTTATCATATTCACTTCTGCTTAGAGCACAACCTAAAAAGAACTTGGACTTTGAGTTTAATTTAAAAAAGCTTTCTGATCAGCTGACCATTGTTCACGAGAGATGCTTTTCCCTTTGTAGTCTGTTGGAATATATGGACCACTCTCAATAATATCCTAAAGATCAATTTGTGTGGATTCTATGAAGAGCCGCATCTTATCCTTCCAATAATGATCATCTTCGCGATTGAATACAGGGGGTCTTAAGATGGAGGCACCTTCAACTATAAAAACATGTGATTCAGCCATAGATCTTTGTCCTCACTGTCCTCACTTTGTAACAACGTTTTTTGGAAACTTGTGCTCTGATACCAAATGAAGTAAATCACTTATTAATATAGAAATCACGTATAATATGTAAAATTCACAAGAAGAGGATTGAATTGTGTAAAATCGTCTAAGATAGTTATCTTTAGATTCTTCTTAGTTTTCTTGAAAAACTCAGACAATTACAAAATAACACACTTAATTCGTTTGAGTAATGCAATAGCGGAAATAGTATCTTTTCTTCCAACAACAAGAAATTAAATAGATAAGGCTTAGAGAATATGACACTGCGATTTCTATTAGTTTACCCTTAACCTTTGGGCTACGTCCAGTCCTCAAAGTTTATCGGAGATTTCACTATCTCTTGCAACTTTACAAGTATTATTTCTACTATTTCAGAGCCTCTTCAAGTCTCTTTCACAAAGTATTCTTTATCTGCTATCTTAGCCTCTTCAGGCTCTAGCCTTCCTTTCACTTGAAAAGATATTGCTTGAGATTTTCTAAACTCATGTTACAGGTGTTCTTGATCTCTTTCTCCCTTCTTTTCACTCTAAATATTTTTCCAGTATACTCACTTGATCACAGAGTTACTTCGTGTAGTAAAAGTTATTTTGTCTACGACTACACTAATATTTATATTTTATTTTGCCAACGATCTTCTCGGAAAAAAAACTTCTTGTAGAATCTTTAGAGATCTGTTATTAGTTGAGTCCTATAATGAACTCCAGTTATTTCTTGTAACCAACTCCAACTAAATGACTGTTCTTGTAGATTATATCATCTTGATTCGATTTGTATGCTTCGTCTGATATCTTCGTTTCGTCTTATATCTTCGCTTCATCTTATGAATTCACATCGTCTTATGACTTCGCATCGTCTTATGACTTCGTGCTACTTACATTTATCTATGCCCTTAATAAACTCATCAAAATAGTTCATGCATATCTATTATTATTATTATTATTATTATTATTTGACTTTCACCAAAATCAATAGAAAAAGTGAAGTCTTCTTGACTTAACAATATCCACCTACATTCACCAGCTTAGGGGCTAATAAAGTAGCATATGCAACCGGGATCAGTTAAATAAGATGTGTTACTTGACTATTAAAAGATCCATTTTGGACCATCAGCTTAGTGGACTTCCGAAGACAAATATAGCACGGGATTTCCTAGATAATGTCTCTTAGACGTACATGGTCTTTTCTAATGTAGAGATAAGTACCTTGATAAAAGAACTATTCTTAATAAGGTATTCAGGGACCGGGGGGGTAGGGGGGAGGTAAGAGAATACATTATCAGGATGGTCTACCAGTAAAGCAAACAGAAGGCTTTAGACATTGTCATCCCTGAAACATGTATTGCTCATCATGCTCTAACTTCTCTTCCTTCAGGGTTTGGTGTTTTGGTGAAAACTTACAACTCGTTGGATGAGTCTTAGGACATAAATGCACTTATGCCAAAATAAGTTCTAAAAATACCTAGGTTATCCTATTTACAAGTATACGAGGTAGTTATAGTTTATTACACAAGGTTGTCTCTCAAGAAGGTGAAATTGGTTCACTCAAATTAATCTTAAAATCAAGTAAAAACATATGCAATCCTAAATATTCTATCCTAATTTGTTAAGTAAAGGCCGTAAAGAAAATCACACAATTAGACTAAAAAGTGAACTAATTTAATTAGAAGAAAAAACGATTTGATTAACCCCTATGGAAAGCTCTTGAGAAATTAACTTAACAATTTAATCTCCTATGCATGACTAAGATGAATTTATTGGATAATTGTCTTGCTAAATTTACCAGTTGGGTTCTAAATTATTTCAAATCTAACTTCCTTATTTGACAAGGTATTATCCAAATTGATTATGGAAACCCAACGAATAATCACCCACTTAAGTTAATATAATTTTAATTCTTAACCCAAGCGTCTATAGTTTCTTGTTCCAATTTTAAACTTCTTCTCTCTATCCTTTATTTAATACCTAAATGATGCAAAGTTTAGCCATATTATTACATCTAGTATGTAACGTCAGAGTCTCTGAGCTTTTTGTATTGTACCATATTTGAAGATATTCATGTTCATTAATATATACATGGTTGTAATGAGTTCAAACATGTATTTGAATCCTTTTGGTACATATGCCAGTGATATAAAATGTTATATGTCCTTACATGAACTTAGAGTTCATCGGTATGCAAAATCTTAGAGATTTTCGACATATAAGCTTTTAAGTGTGAAAAACTGAGTCCATTGGATGGATATGACCATGGTGGTCGAATTAAATGTGTTCTAATGCCTTAGAGGTGATTAGACATGATTTATAGACTTATCGGACACTTAGAAAGCTTAATTGGAAAAATTGATGTACATAAGGGACTTAAATGTAATTTTCAATTCTTGGAGGACCAAATTGTAATTTTATAAAGTTAAGGGGCTTATTTATAATTTGAAAAAGTCTAAGGAACAAAATGAAAATAAAAGTTTTGACCATTCTCAAAATTTGGGCTTAATTGTAAATTTAGGAAAGTTTGGAGGTTATAATGGTAATTTCACATAAGCTAAGAGCAAAAGGGTCAATTCACTCTATTTGGTCAAAGAAGAGTCAAATTCTAGACTCTTCTCTTCCTTATGGTCATGCACCCCCCATTAAAAGATTAAGAACACTTAGTTTTAATTAAAAAGAAAGGAGAAGAAAGGAGAAGAGAGGAGGAAGAGAGGAAACATTAAGCTATCACTAAATTCTACCATCCTTTTGATTATCCAACCTAAACCAAGATGTTCTAGGGTACTTTAGGGTCAAGGAACTCAAATATATCATTAGATTTGAGAAATTCTCAAAGGATTGGAAGATATCACCAAAGGAAAGTATAGGTAAATTTTGTCTCATCTCTCTCCACATTATGATTTTGAGTTTGATGTTTAGATATGCTGTTCTCCATGCTTAAATATGTATGAAACATAGTTTAGATGAATGAAAAGAGTCATGGAGAGGTTTCTTTAAGCCAAAACCGAAAATGCCCCCTTCTGGTGAAAGTTGTAAATTTTTTGATATCTTTTGAAAGCTATGATTTAAATGAATTCTATGGTGTTAATTGTGCATGCATAATGTGAATTGAGGATGAAGAATGAAGAAGATGTAAGTTGGTTAAGATTGGCCTAAAATGATGAAGAAGAAGTGGATTAATATAATGAATTGTGTAATTGATAAATGTAGCTTAAATGAAGAGAGTTGGTTTTAATAGAGTGGTGGAATGTGTAATTGAGTGGAAGTGTTACTATATGACGTGATAGGAGCATTAAAGTCTTGAAAATGTGACTTGAAAGTTATGTACATTAGGTGTTTGATAAAAAGCCGAAGTGAACTTGGCTTAGGATCTAAGGATTTTGATGGCATGCATTGGGAAGAGGCTTTCATGTTTACTTAGAGTAAACTTGAATTTTTGCTTAGATTGATGAGTAATGGCCTAATGTACATGGATAAAGATGTGCTTAAGTATGTTTCGAAATGAGCAAGTAT
>JAOSBN010036039.1:0-15852 GCA_027563595.1 Erythroxylum suave
ATTGTCATTATATTTTCCTGTTTAAGTTGTAGTTGGAATCCGACTTTATTTAAAGGCTTAACAGCCTTGATGTAAAGTAAAAATAATTTTTTAATACAACATCACTTTTTATAGAATCTTTCTGAACTTTTCCATGGCGTGTAACTGCCACAATCTCCTTTCTCTTGAAAGGTTTTATACCATTTTCTAGCCGGTACATTTTTACGGTGTAATTATGACAAGGTTTTATACCCTGGTACGTTTTGGCATGTACCGACTGGAATGTTACGAAATCCGTTTCAGGTATCACTGGATGTTAGGGCTGAAGCTAAATGATAAAAAAGTTCATTTGCTAATCTCAAAGAGTGCAGAATCAATAAAGCCTTGGCCTAAAACCATCATAGGGTTTACGATAAAGCAACTTTCAGTTAAATGCTTGGGGCTGCCAATCTCGGAACCGAATCCTCTGTACCCTTTTTTTAATTCCAACTCTGTGCCAAGCAATATCATCCACAAGGTTTGCAATAATTAATATTGCTTGGCACAGGGTTGCAGAAGATTTAGATTTTCCAATCTCATCCAAAAGTTTATTTGTTAGGGATTGCTTGCCTTTAATAAAAAGGCTATAGAAAAGCATTTCTAGCTAAGCTAGCAAGTTTCTTTCATTTGTAGGTAGGGTGACATTCTTTAAGGCGATTCTTTACACTATGCATATATATTGAAGTTCACATATTTTCTTGGCTAAAGGAGTGGTTAAGGCCTTGGAGAGAATAACGAGAAATTTTCTATTAAGAGGAGGAAGGAATGCAGATGTATGGCTAAAGTATGTTGGGAAAAAGTATGCATGCCTAGAGAAAAGGGAGGTCTCAAAATACAGCTTAAGCATCACTAATAAGTTATTATTGGGAAAAGAATGTGAAGACTGATAACAAATAAAGAGTCTTCATATTCTAAGTGGATAAATTCAATCTATCTAAAGGGTAAAAGTATATGGGAGTTACAAGAAACCAAGGGTCAAACTGTGTTCATATCCCAGCTTCTGAAATTGAGAAAGGACCTATAGAGCCATATAGAATGCATTAAAGGAGATGGAACTAGAGCTTCATTGTTATTTGATAATTGGAAAAAATTAGAACCCCTAAACGAATGTGAATCCATTCAGGGCATTCTAGCTTCTCTACTTAAGAAGTTAAAAGGAATGGGTTGACGATAACCACTGGAACAACTACCCCAAAGAGTTAGAATGTGTACTACCTGACTATCACTTGTATGACTCAAAGGAAGACTATCACATATATAAAAGGAACCTTCTGGAACTTTTTCTAATATATCTTTCAAGTTATATACAGGCAAGTGCGGTGAAAAAATAAAATAAAAAGTACTGGTACGAAAATGATCCCCTAAATACTACTAATGCTTTGTTGATGATCAATGGGAGAATACAATTTGGCACTAAGCAATCGGCTCAGGGGCTATATTAGGCATGTAGATGTATAATGATTGGGCATAATGCCTTATATGCAATACTATTTGCCAAACTTTATTCTTATGCTTATTTATATTAAATTTATTTAATTTTTAAAAAATATGCAATCAAATATAAATTAAAATATATCTATTATATATTAATACCATGCAATTTTTTATGTCAATATCATCAAATTATATACATGAAAATTCTTAAGGATCTAAGTATTGATCTTCATAATCTTAAATAATATCTCAACTTTTTGAATTAAATTAGATTAAACATATTGATTACTAAATGAATTAAATTCCTATTTTAAATAAAATTTGTTTTGATTTGAACATAATTTTCAATTAAATCAGAAACTATTTCTATTTTGATTCCTTTAATAAAATTAAATTAAATTTTTTTGTCAAAATCCTATTTAATAATAGAAGCAATAATCTTGTTGTCAATATATACTTAAATACCTTGAAGAGAGATTTCATTTTAAATAGTCTCATCAAACAAAATGCATGTAAAATATCACACATATGCCCGCATGCATGCACAAATACACACATTCTGTAACACCTCCTATAAGAAACCTTCAATCACCCATATGCATGGTAGCTAAATTCCTATACATACATACATAGTATACACTTCTATTAATTTTTAAAGAACATCACACATTGGTCTATTACATATTACAAAACTTTATATCACTTAACATTATCATTTAAGAGTAGTATTACATCTTTGCATTTATATGATAATATAAAAGAAATATTGCATATAACTTAAATTCTTAGTTACAAACTCTTACATATACAATCAACTGTAACCCAAAAGATACAATCCAAAAATACATTTACTACTAACGATTAGCCTTGATCCCTGTAGATGATCCTTGTACCTCATTACTATTACTTGAACCTACACGGATTAACACTTGTGCTAAGCTTAGTGGAGAAATACTTAGTTTGGATGATCACTCACAATAATCATCCACCAACCACACGCATTCATAAATATCACAAAATATATAGATAGTAATGGCATAAATAATCAAGTAACATAATGCAAATATGCTTCAATGTATTATTTGTATATCATAAATTCACATTTATAAGTCAAACATTGATATTTAATGCACATTAATACTATTTACCAATACAACTATCATCATTATAAATCATCAATACAATCAGTACAAATGCTCATTAATACTAATTATTCATATTGTCATGCTATATTTCTTATTTATAACTGTTTAATTTACTTTCTATATTAGGCTTGCATATTCCCGTGGGTATGGATAACGGGAACTATAGATATTAGAAAATATCAAACATTAAATACCTGAAATTGTCAGACTATAGATATTTGAAGGCATCAAACTATAAAGACATTATAGTCTCAAAATGAAGACACCATTGTTGTCAATTTGTAGCACCTACTTTGTAACCCTATAAGCATGTCTATCTATCCACTACCAAGACAATAAAGCAGGCACTGTAACATTTTCCTTTAACTATTTGTCAATTTGATAATTCGCAGATAAATCATATGATATTCATTTGAAATCATAAAATCTATATTTAAGTTCATACATGCAAGTCATAACTTATCACCATTAAAAAGATATCAAAATCACACTTGTATAACATACTATACACATAAAAGCAATAAATATGCATATAAATCATCTATGTATATGTAAAATTCCTTTAACATACATTATAATCAATGTTAAATTTTAATGTTTAATCACGCAATGTATATATCGTGAGTCATTTTATTTATTTCTATTTTTTTGCAAAGTTTCATAAACATAAGAAAAGGTTCGAATATAATTCGATAAAAATCATAAACGAAAACAAACTCAAAATAGTGCAATTTCCTTCCTGTCATGTTCCCTACCTAGAATTCATAGCCCCACTTATTCCAAAATTTTCACATAACAAATGTTCAATTTAGGTTTTTAGGTCTTCTAGAAATTTATTCCCCTATGTCTCTAGACATTATGCTTTTCTTTCGAAGTAGGAACTCTATACATAACATAAAATCTGGTCATAAGCTATCTTTTCATTAAAAATACCACACAAGACAAGAAATATCATAGCAAAATGGAAGAGAAAATTTCTGTTAGTTTTTGCATACAATCCATCACAGATACCTAGGGATGTCAAAACCGGGTTTGGCCTGGTCAAATCGGCCCATGGGTTAGCCCACGAGCTTGCAGGGAATGGCCCATGGAAATTCAGGCTTGATCACGAGTCAGGCCCTGTAGCCCGCAAAGTGATCCAAACAAAATGGTGTCATTTTGGTTATATATAAATTATTTCTTCCTCGGACAAAATGGAGTTGTTTTACTTTAAAAGTAAAACAACGTCATTTAAGTTATAAAAATTAATAAAACATAAGACAAAATGACATCGTTTTGTTGCAAGGAAAAATGACGTCATTTTACTTATGATTAAACGAGCAAGCAGCATTGCCCCCATCCCCTTGCAATCTCGCTCTCGCGCGCTCACCCCTCAATCACTCAACATAGCAGCCTCCTCCTGCGATCTTTCCTCCATCCATCTCCCTTCATCCCCCCAGTTGCTTTCACTTCTCTGTTCTTCTTCTTCGTTTCACGTTCTTACTCGATTCTTCTTCTTCGCATATCATCTGTTGTGACTTGATGCAGTCACCAATGCTGAAACAACCAACGATGATTCGGTGAACGGTCTAATGTACTTAATAAGGTAACCTCTCATTTTCTCTCAGTCAATTTGGTTTAATTGGTTGTTTTGAGACATGATGTGGTTAATTTGAGAACTTTGTATGTTAATATTGGGAATATGAGATAATGCCTCTAATGTGTTTGAAGAAATGCCATAAAGATCATTGAGATTTATTGTGAATAACCAAGGTACTTCCGTAGTTGTAATTATTTTAGTTGTACATTGTGGGTTTTGTTTGGATGTTTTAACCAGGAAAAATCCTATTTTAGGCACTTGTACTCTCTGTGTTGCTTTTGGTGACTTTCGTGTTGTGTTGACATTCTTGCTCCTATATAATCTTAGACATAGATGCACATTCTTTATTTCTATTAATTTTCAAGCATAACAAGAATTTGGTGCTGGTCATAGAAGAATAATGAACTGCTATTTGTTTTTTAATGGTTAATTATGGAAAAAAAATAGGACTTCCAAGTACCAAGTGCAGTTGGTTTTGGTTCTTGATATTTTTATTCTCCATGTAACGTGTTAGAGCACCTAGTTGATTTGTAATCAACTTTTGCTCACATAAATACTTGTGAAACATATTCAGAGCTACGTTTATGACTAGTAGGGGAATATAGTTTCGTTTTTAGCCTTATGTATAGGATCAAAAGACATGGTGACAATTCAAAATTTATAGTTTCTAGAAGGTAAACTAAACTAGTTGCAAGCTTCTACTCTCCTTGGTGATAATAATTAGTGATGGCAACTCTCTGTCCACTATTCAAAAAGCCTTTTTTTCAATTTTTTTAGCTTAATCCTTTTTATGGTTAAGAAGTAGTCTAGTTAAGAACCTTTCGAAAACTTTTGTGGTTCTCTTGTTAGATCTAGTTAAGAAGGTTTAAGACTAAGGTTTGACATTAAGAATAGTATAAGCTTATTGGTTACTTGAGATGAATAAGCCTTAGATTGTGAAAGTTAGTCGATATTATTCACTATTTCACTGTCAATTTTAAATCTTTCTTCTCCTCTTTCGATTTAGAGTAAGGTGCTGGTACTTTGCCCTTACTTACCTTGAACACCTTGTAAATGACATAATTATATGGTACACATTTTTCTGATATACTTTTGTGTTATAACCTAATAATCCAACAAATTAGAGCATCATTATGCAGGTCAACACTAATTAATTCTCTAGGCCCTCATGTGTTACTATATAAAAATCTTGAAGTTTTTGTATAGGATTCCTAAATTCTGCAAGCAATAGGATTCCTGACTTCTACAACCTCGGATAAGCTTCACAAGATCTTTTCCCAAAGCCATATTCTCTAATCTCTCACCAACTCTCCCTTAATCTCCTTATTTGAAAGCTTTACAACACATGTTTACCACATATATAGAAACCAATCAAACACTATTTAGTCATTAAAAATTCTCGTGAAACTATGATATTTCAATTATTATAAAGGTATAATAATAATTGAAATATTCTTGATTGTTCTCTTATTTTATTTTGTTATGCTCTGTTTCCTTCTAGTTTCTTTCTTGTCCTGCTTGTTTAGCTTCATTTGAATTTCTAACTTCTAATTTCCAATTTGAATTTGTTCTATAGCATATAGTGCATTCGCTTAAATTTTACTTTTGAGTATTTTCGCTTCACACAACTAATCTTGTTTGAATTTATGCTAATAAATGTGGATTTTATCCCATATCTAGGATCTTGGTCTTAAATGGAGTATTAGCATGTATACATGGATATTAATGAAATATTAGAACAAGCTACATCTTATAGGTTGATATGTTGAGTGCATGATATTGCCTTGATTTGCCTTTGAAAAATGGAAATAGGAGTGGTTGTAAAGATATATTAATTGCAATATTTCTAGTACACCTATGTATTAGACTGAAATTGAAATATTACAAAAATTATACTATAATAAAGCAGTTAATATTATTGTCCATAACTTTGTGTATTAGACTGAAATTGAAAAAGAATGTCATTCTCTAATACATTCTTATTTCTAACCTCAAGTATTTATATGTTTTTTGTTAGCTGGATAAACATATTCCTTTAGTTGAGAGTTCTAACTTAGTAACTGAGGTAAAAGTGGAAGCTTCTATTCCGATACTAAGTGACGATAGAAGTTCAGTTAAAACTCAAGTTAGTCAACATAAAAGTGAAGTTTGGAATCACTTTAAGAAGACTATATCGACCGACAGAATTGAAAAAGCAAAGTGCAATTATGGTCAAAAGTTTTATTCGACTAGTTCAAAAGATGGAACATCTCATTTGAAGGGACATATGGCATCATGCACTAGAAGGAATACAGTTTTAGGAGGTTAAACATTTTTTATCCCTAACCTTATAAAAGTAAAGAATGAAATGACTGTAACAACTTTTAACAACCATGGATTAAGAATTTTGATGGTCAATATGATTATTGGAGATGAACAACCATTGTATATGGTTGAAAGCAAACAATTAAGGATATTTCTTAATTCACTCCAACCAACTTTCAAAGTTCCAAATCGAAATACATCGAATAATGATATTTTCAAAATTTATGAGGACAAGAATAAAGAAACATTAATAGCATTGTCAAGTGTTCAAGGACAAATTGTCATAACAACAGACATGTGGACACAAAAAGAAGGGTTACATGGTGGTGATGGCACATTATATTGATAATGATTGGAAGTTATACAATAGACTTATGAGGTAATTTGTATTCTTTAATATTGTTATCATTTGCTTTTTTCATTATTTTATGAATTTATGATTCATGTTGGTATGCTTTTTCATGATAAGTTCATTTATGTGTCGACACCGCATACAAGTGAAAAATTCGCAAACGTATTGAAAGACTATTTGATGGATTTGAATATCGATAACAAAGTATCCTTCATTACAGTCAATAATTGTAGCACAAATGATGCTACATTCAGAAGTTGAAGGGTAAGATGCGACTTAGGAGCTTATTGGTTGGAGGTAAGTTATTTCATATGCGTTGTTTAACGTATATTTTTAACTTGATTGTGAAGGATGGGTTGGAGATAATAAAGGAAGTAATATAATGTATTTGGAATAGTGTTTTATATTGGAATGCAACTCCTAAAAGAGTTGGTGTACAAATTTTATGCATTCCAAATTCAAAAAAGTTGGTTTTGGATTGTCCTACCAGATAAAACTCAACCTTTAAGATGTTAAAGTCGGCAATACCATATGCTCAGTTGTTTATTAGACTAGCCAAAAGGGATTCTCAGTATACCTCATACTATTAGAGGATCAATAGGACAAGAACTTTGTATGAAGTTAAAATTATTCAATAATTGGACTGAATTATTTGAAATTATTCAATAATTGGATTGAATTATTCTCAAGAACAAAATATCCAACTTTACACTGTATATTTAGCACTATATCCAATATAAAGCATGCTTTATCATTGTGGATGCTGAACTCCAATGCTGTAATTCAAACAATGGTGGAGACAATGGCAAAGAAGTTTAATTCTTATTGGTCTAAGGTTGAAGATGTTGTTACAGTATTATATGTGTTAGACCGAAATACGAGATGGACTGGGTTGAATATATTTATAATGCATTGTACAATGGTGAAGCTCAAGAGCGTCTACATACAATGAAACAATTATGATACCAATTGTTTCATAATTATGAAATCAGAATGCAACAAAATCATGATCAGGATACAGGTAGTTCAACTCAGAGTCAGACTTTAATTTCAAGTTCTACTTTTTCTTCTAACCCATTATTTATAGATTCTTTTTCAAATTTTTTAAAAGAAAAAAGGGCTAGAATTTCTTACAATACGATGGAATTGGATAAATATTTTTTTTCATATTGTGTTCCTAAAACTGAAGATGAGTCATTCGATATATTGTCATATTGGAAGAAATCTCAAATCTGCACATAATTATCCGGTTTTGCAAAACATTGCACAGGACTTGTTAGCTATTCCATCATCCACCGTTGCTTCAGAGTTTGCATTTATTACTAGTGGTTAGGTCATTACTCCTCATCATGGTCGACTTTATTATTGCACTATGAAAGCCTTTATGTGTGCTCATAATTGGTTAAATAATAAAAATATTAATGGTAAATTCTTTTCTTTTTAATATATTTATTTTATCTATCTTTATGTTATCTTACTTAATATTGTGTTTTTTATTTTTCTAAAACCACAGGTACTAATGCTTAGGAGACTAAGGAAATTAATCAACCAATTAAATGTTATTTTGATCAAATATATGAAAATGAAGGTATTTTTAATTTTTTTATTTAATATTACATTAGTAAATATTCTTGTTATTTTAATATTATATTGCTAAATATAATGTTTGTAAATAAAGATGATTAAATCCAAACTGTTGATGATCTTACTAATAAGAACAATTAGTCAACTACATGATGTTCTCTCAGTCTCCACTCTCCAATCTATTTAGCATGATATTATCTTAATTTTTGTAAATTACATCAACTTTTGTAAAATGATTTAGATAATCATTCGTGCACAGCAAAATTTTCTATACTTAATGAATTTTATTTTATCAATTCTCTCTTATAATAATTAATAAATTATTTAAGTAAAATTAAATTTTGTAATTAATTGAATTGAAATTATTAACTATAACTATTAACTTAATGACTTTTCATACAAATTTCTAATCAATTGAACTAAAATTCCTAATTAATCATACTAATAAATATATCTCAAGATTTTAATTTTAAAATATATTTTCTTATTAATGATATGCAAACGTATGTAACACCCTCCAATCTAAACCTGACTTAATGACTTTTAATATAAATTGTGTTAATATTTAGCTTATTATAACTAAAATATTACTTAAAACATTAAAAACTCAGTGATGTTACATTTGCATTTAATGACTTATAATTTTATTCAAATGAAATATTAAGTTATTTAAATAAAAAGACATAAATATTTTGTAATTTAATATTTGATAAAATTAATAAATATTTTGCAATTTAATATTCGATAAAATTAATAACTTTATTAAGTTGATAATTTTATCTATTTTATGAAATATAGTTTGCTTATAACATTCAAAGAACGAGAAAGATTTAAAGTTAAATTTATATAAAGGTTTTAAGTAAAGAATTATTCTTAACAAATTTTTAATTTAAGTGACTTAGGAATGGGTCTTCTAATATTAGAATTTAGAAAGAAAAAATTATGAATATACATTTAGATTAAATAAAATATAATGATTTTAGAAAAAGTAAAGAACTAT
Source organism: Erythroxylum suave (assembly GCA_027563595.1). Taxonomy (NCBI): domain Eukaryota; kingdom Viridiplantae; phylum Streptophyta; class Magnoliopsida; order Malpighiales; family Erythroxylaceae; genus Erythroxylum; species Erythroxylum suave. Next base: position 9,417 of record JAOSBN010036039.1, read on the forward strand.
TTTCAAAAGTAATAAAAATAATAATTTATAAAAACATATGACAAAACATTAATAAAAACGTATTTGTTTTTATAACTCAATTACTTATATATTGTTTTGGAATTGATACATTATGTTTAATAAAGTGATTAATTCATTTTAAGATTAATATAAATACATATATGCATAATATATATTGTGTAAATATGAAAAATAAAATAAATTTAAGTGATATTAATTAATTTCTTTTAATATGTGTAACAAAAATATAAAATTTTACAATGATTATTTAGTAATAGATATAATATGAAAAACAATAATATTTATATAACTATACAAGCAAAAAAAATCAACAATAACTACATCAATTTAGAGTTTTGTACATAATTTATAAAAACATTAAAAAATTGAAAATATTATATCATAAACTTAATAAAGTTATCTAAAAAATCATATTAATAAATATATATAATTTAAGAATTTTAAAAATAACAACTATAATTTTTTTTATTCTCTTAAAATAAATATATAAAAATTTTAAAAAATTAAACAATTGCACTGAATAAGGCCCAAAGAACTACCCATGACTCAAGCGAGCCTCACAGGCCGAGCTATGAGCTGGTTGACTTTAACCCATCCACAAGCATCGAGCTATTTTTGACCCTACTTATTAATGGATATAATCCCCTTAATATAAATAGTTTATTTGGCTGAGGGGGTGTTCTTATTTAGACATCTTATTTAGGCTATTTGATTTATGTTCTTAATTTCTTGGCATAGACGTTGACAAGAATTGGTTGAAACTTTAGCATAGTTGTTCTTAATTTCCTGACATAGACATTGACAAGAATTGATTGAAACTTTAGCATATGCTCGTACGCCTTCTTAATTTCCTGGCATAGATATCGAAAAGAATTGACTGAAACTTTAGCACAAAGTCGTAAGCCTTCGTATCTTGTTAGTAAAATTTACTATTTAAAATCCATCGGATCCCTTATTTTCTTGTTATAAAATACCTAAAATTAATAAATTCTTATCGTAAAATGCTTGAAACTTTACACCAAAAACCAAAACCAAAACCAAAACAAAGAAACAACCTTGCATCATTCACTTCAAATCGAAGCAAGAGGCAAGCAGGACACAAGATAAGAAGTATCGTACCAAAATGGAAGAGAAAGCTTCTAATAGTTATCTGCGTATAATTTATCACAAATCGCAGGAAAAGAGACAGATAAAGCTTGAAACTTTAGACCAAGAACAAAATCTAAAAAGGAATCTTGATTATCATTCAATTTCAAGCAATAAGCAGACAGGACACAAGACAGAAGAAGATACATAGAAGAAAAAGAATGTAAAAGCACAAAACCTTAATGCATGGGAAGAAATGAAGAGAGACCCAGATGGTAGACCATTCTCGGAACAAACCAAGACCGATTTGGTGACTCGTAAGAGAAAAGAAACAGAGAACGATAAGTGACCGGTAAGAGAAAAAGAGGCGACAGAAAATGAGACCAAAAATAGAAGACATTTCATTAAAGTTCACCAGAACACCACCACCGCCATCGTAAAAAAACACAGAAAACGCTATATACTGTTAACGTAGATAATTTAACGGAATATAGAAAAGGTAAAGTGCAGTAAAAGTTAGGGCTTCCACTCCAAATTTCAGCCTCCGAACGGCGAACTAAACCAACCTCTTCGCCACCGTCCAGTGACTTCCCTTCACCGTGTAAAACCGTGAACACCACCACCGCCTTCACCGCCTTCACCGTGTACACTATATGAAAGCAAAATAACCCGGTAGCGAGAAAGCCACGGCCAAGCTGCGCTTCGTCGTTGCGGCCCCATGCCCAAAGCTCACCGTGAGACGTGATTGTGAGGGAGTGGTAGTGGCCAGCACTGACACCGACGATGTCAGAAGGAAGTCCGGTGACGGCGGCCACAAAATCTTCTATTTAGGATAAGGGGGTAGTGAAGCTGGTACTGGATTCGCCGTTGCGTTGAAGGAAGAAGCGACGTACTTAAGATAAGAAGTGAACATGAAAAGAACTTAATGGGCCGAGTTGTCCCAGTTGTAGCATATTAATTAAAGCAATCGGGGCCCTTTAATTACATATAAACCCCCAAACCAATGCTTTAAAAATCAGACTGGACATCGAACTGGTCGAAGGAAAGGTTTAAGGTTTAGAGGTTTAACCGGTAGTGAACCGGTATAAAACTGGTATATAATAAATAAGAAATATTGAAGAAGATATAGAGTTTGACATTAATGCATGTATAACTAACCAGGTATGTGTATTTCTTTCATATTTATTTACGGGCAACGAATATTTTATGAAAGTATAATTCAAATAATAATTCGGAGTTTAATATGTTTATAATTGTAATTTTCATCAATGTACTGCAAAAGTACGTATTAGCAAGGTTTTAAAAACAGACCGACCCGAATGACAAAGCCGGAGCATCACATCGTCAAAATTTTTACTTTTTAGCAAGGTTTTAAAAACAGACCGAACTGGACCGGACCATCCGGTCCGACCGAAAAGGGTTGAACCAGCCGGTTTCTTTACAGAGAGATTAATAGGTGAAACCGGACCGGACCACCGACCGGTTCAACCCATTTCCGGTCGGACCGGGCGGTCCGGTCCGGTTTTTAAAACCTTGCCCCAAACCCTGACTGGGGTTTCTTGTTTTCTCTTCAGGTACCTACTCAGCAGTCAGCTCTTGCGTGTTTGGCTTACTAGTACCAAAGAGAATCTGAAATCTCCGGACGCTCGTCTATATCTTTTTTAAATCCACCATTTCTTGGTGTTAAACGTGGCTTGGTCGCTTTTGAATTGTCTTTATTTTTAATGTGTATATTATTCGCTTTTTTATTTCGGGATGTCTTGAAAAATAATTGTTTCCAGATTTAAAAAAAAAATTGCGTTTCTATGCTGTGGGTGCTGATAGGTTGTGTTGGAGTTATCGAATTGGAAACTAACTATATTATGTGTCCTTTTTTAACCAGAACTTTCTGATTTCTTTGTAAAGAAAAATTGCAGAAATAGGGCCGATAGAGTTAAAGAAAATGAGAGGAAAACTAGAAAATTTCTCCAACTAAATTCGTAAATATCAGCCTTATAAATATGCTTTACAAAACAGAATCAAGTCATACTTCTTATAAAGCAGGAATCAATAATCTTACAAACTAAAACTGAATTTCTAAAACGTAGGATCATTAAAACCAGTACCAAAAAAATCTCTAACAATTAAAGTTAATGTTAACATTCCCTCCCTTAAACTAATATCTGCAGAAATCAGTTTAGGAACTAATTTCTAACAACTGCAGCTAAGCTTGGTTTGGAGCAACTTCCATTGAAGAGCATACTCCAAGCATTCTTCGAAGCTTAACAAAGATTGCTTGCTCGGATCGCATAGTCATAATATCTACCAAACTGATCTTGAAGTCTTCAAAACTTCAAATTAGTTGTTCCATTGTTACAAAGATCGCATAGGACATGAAACCTAACTTTAATATGCTTGCTTCTTCCATGTAAAGTTGGATTTTGGAAGTTTTAATCATTGAAATGTTATCACAAAAGACTATTGTAGAACCTTGTTGCTGAACATAAAGCGTTTCCAACAATCTTCTTAACTAGATGGATTGACATAAGCATGTTGCTGTTGTAATAAACTCTACCTCAGTACTAGACAAAGTAACAATTTGTTGTTTCTTTGATGACTATGATACAGCCCCAAAACCCATCAACAAACAAATCCAGATGTACTCTTCTTATCATTCAAGGCACCTGCAAAGTCACTATCAAAGAATCCAACCAATTTTTAACTGAATTAGCTTCATAAAATATTCCAAAATCAATCATGCCTCTTAAGTAACGAAAAATTATTTTTGCTGTTGAAAGATGATTCTCAGTTGGATTCTCCATGTACCGACTGAACAAACTAACATTGTAAGTGATGTTAGGTCTAGTTAAAGTGAGGTACATTAAACTTCCAACGATTTGCTTGCACATGATGACATTTGTCTTATTCCCTCCTTCACCTTTCATTAACTTTAAGCCAACTTCAGTTGGAGTGGAAATTGAATTGCAATTCTTCATACTAAACATGTCTAAAATCTTAAGAATATACTTCTTTTGTGATAGAAAAATACCAGCTGGTGTCTGCTTAACCTCAAGACCAAGAAAATAATGCATTAGACCCAAATCACTCATATCAAATTCAATCCTCATATTCTTTCCAAATGCATCAATCATAGTTGTATCATTCCCAGTATATATTAAGTCGTCAACATACAAGTATACAACAAGTATTGAACCATTATCACCAACCTTTGTAAAAAGAGTATGTTCATAAGGACATTTCAAAAACTCTTTTTGAGTCAAATAGGCATCTATATGACAATGCCAAGCTCTTAGAGCTTGCTTTAGTCCGTATAAAGCCTTTTTTAATTTGTATACCTTTTCTTCACTACCTTTTTTCACATATCCAAAGTGTTGGTCAACATATACTTCTTCTCGCAGCTCACTATGTAAGAAGGTTGATTTCATGTCCAATTGATAAATGAACCTGGAGTTTTAGGTAGCTATGGATATCATCAACCGAATTGTATCCATCTTTGAAACTAGAGCAAACACCTCCTTGTAATCAATTCCAAATTCTTGTCTATAGCCCTTCACAACAAGTCGTGCTTTGTGCTTGTCTACTCTGCCATCCTTGTTCAGCTTTGTTTTATAAATCCATTTTACTCGGTGGATTTTTTTACCTTTGGAAGCTCTACCTATTCCCACTTATTGTTCCTTGTAATGGATCTCATCTCCTCATCCATGGCATTTGGCCATTTAGAATCTTTGACAACTTTTTGAAATGTAAGAGGATCATAATTTGCAAATAATGCAAAATATGTGAGAGGATCTTCAGATTGATCAATTCCCGTCACCTCAAAATCTGTCATCCATGCTGGCCTTCTTCGAACACGTTGAGAACGTGGCTCAGCTCCTGTTTCGTTTTGCTCATCCATACCTCCATCATTTTAAGCACTTTCAACGACAATACCTATTGGAACATGATGTTGTGGGGGTTGGTATACTTCTGCACCATTTTCTTCATCAAAATTTGTTGGAATTTGTTTTCCAAAAACAATTTCATTCCATGAATAGAACTAATTCACGTAAAAAATAACATCTCGACTTATCAGAATTTTCTAAGTGCTAGGATTATAAAGTTTATAAGCCTTTGATTGATCACTAACGCCAAGAAAAATGCATTTCTCTCCCGTCTCATTTAGTTTCTTTCTTTTTTGATCTAGAATATGGGCATATGCAACACACCAAAATATTCTAAAATGATCTATAGTTGGTCGTTTTCCACTCCATGCTTCATCCAGAGTCATATTTTGCACTGCGAGTGTAAGACTTCTATTTAGAATATGGATACACCAATTAACTGCTTCAGGCTAAAAATTCTTTGGAACATTATTGCTAGTTAACAGACTTTACACCATATCCATAATTTTGTGATTTTTCCTTTCATGCACTCTATTTTGCTGGGGTGAATCAACTGCTATAAGTTGTCTCTTTATTTTATTAACCTAACAGAAATTTGCAAATTCATATGAGTTATATTCTCCCCCATGATTTGAATGAAAAACTTTTATAGGGCTATCGAATTCCTTCTCAACAAGTGCTTTAAAGCTCTTAAACACTTCAAATGCTTCAGATGTGTTCTGTAAAAAATACATCCAATTTTTTCGAGTATAATCATCAATTAATGTTAAAAAATAACGCTTACCACCATTAGATGTCGGATTGAGGGGCCCACAAATATCATAGTGAACTGGCTCCAACACACTCTTACCTCTCCTTGACTTCCTTTATGGAAATGGATTACGGTATTGTTTGCTAACAACACATTTTTAATAAACTTGAGAAGGAATGACAAATGGAGGAAGACGCATCACCAAATATTTTTTAATGGAGACTTTTTAATCCACTAAAATTTAAATGACCACAATGAAAGTGCCAAAGCTAGGAAGAATTCTTCACTTCAGTCATCAAATTTGTTTGAACAGCTTGTAACTTTAATGGGAACTACCTGTTTGTACTCATTTGAATAATAGCAATCGTCCCCTTTGTAGGATCATAAATTTCACAAACTCCATTCTAAATGGTTATAACATAACCCTTTTCTTGCAATTGACCAACACTTAGTAAATTGCTTTTCAAATTAGGAAGATAAAACATATTAGAAATAGTTTCCACAAAACCATTCTCGGTACTAATGTTAATATCACCTTTTCTGTTGGACCCCGAATTTTTAGTGAAAATTAGAAATACTCAAAAATGAATGAGTTGATTGAAATAGAGTTGAAAAGCAAAAAATAAAGAGAAAAAGTGAGAAAATTTGAAGAATTAAGAAAAAGTTTGACTTTTTGGTCATAGAGAGTTGACTTTTT